>JAWWQZ010000009.1:0-140799 GCA_033815515.1 Cryptocheilus praepositus | reverse complement strand
CTGACAGTCGCAAATCGGCCGATATCGCGTTTTCGGCCCTCAGAAGCGCCGAAATCGCGTTTTCTCGCTGAGCCCAGTGGACGGTGACTCGGTATGAAAACTGCACGGAGGAGCTGTTTTATCGTTTCTACCGTGCAGTTCGACATGTAAACTGCCCAGAAACCGAATCTGCTGACAGATCGCAAATCGGCCGATATCGCGTTTTCGGCCCTCAGAAGCGCCGAAATCGCGTTTTCTCGCTGAGCCCAGTGGACGGTGACTCGGTATGAAAACTGCACGGAGGAGCTGTTTTATCGTTTCTACCGTGCAGTTCGACATGTAAACTGCCCAGAAACCGAATCTGCTGACAGATCGCAAATCGGCCGATATCGCGTTTTCGGCCCTCAGAAGCCCCGAAATCGCGTTTTCTCGCTGAGCCCAGTGGACGGTGACTCGGTATGAAAACTGCACGGAGGAGCTGTTTTATCGTTTCTACCGTGCAGTTCGACATGTAAACTGCCCAGAAACCGAATCTGCTGACAGATCGCAAATCGGCCGATATCGCGTTTTCGGCCCTCAGAAGCGCCGAAATCGCGTTTTCTCGCTGAGCCCAGTGGACGGTGACTCGGTATGAAAACTGCACGGAGGAGCTGTTTTATCGTTTCTACCGTGCAGTTCGACATGTAAACTGCCCAGAAACCGAATCTGCTGACAGATCGCAAATCGGCCGATATCGCGTTTTCGGCCCTCAGAACGCCGAAATCGCGTTTTCTCGCTGAGCCCAGTGGACGGTGACTCGGTATGAAAACTGCACGGAGGAGCTGTTTTATCGTTTCTACCGTGCAGTTCGACATGTAAACTGCCCAGAAACCGAATCTGCTGACAGATCGAAAATCGGCCGATATCGCGTTTTCGGCCCTCAGAAGCGCCGAAATCGCGTTTTCTCGCTGAGCCCAGTGGACGGTGACTCGGTATGAAAACTGCACGGAGGAGCTGTTTTATCGTTTCTACCGTGCAGTTCGACATGTAAACTGCCCAGAAACCGAATCTGCTGACAGATCGCAAATCGGCCGATATCGCGTTTTCGGCCCTCAGAAGCGCCGAAATCGCGTTTTCTCGCTGAGCCCAGTGGACGGTGACTCGGTATGAAAACTGCACGGAGGAGCTGTTTTATCGTTTCTACCGTGCAGTTCGACATGTAAACTGCCCAGAAACCGAATCTGCTGACAGATCGAAAATCGGCCGATATCGCGTTTTCGGCCCTCAGAAGCGCCGAAATCGCGTTTTCTCGCTGAGCCGAGTGGACGGTGACTCGGTATGAAAACTGCACGGAGGAGCTGTTTTATCGTTTCTACCGTGCAGTTCGACATGTAAACTGCCCAGAAACCGAATCTGCTGACAGATCGCAAATCGGCCGATATCGCGTTTTCGGCCCTCAGAAGCGCCGAAATCGCGTTTTCTCGCTGAGCCCAGTGGACGGTGACTCGGTATGAAAACTGCACGGAGGAGCTGTTTTATCGTTTCTACCGTGCAGTTCGACATGTAAACTGCCCAGAAACCGAATCTGCTGACAGATCGAAAATCGGCCGATATCGCGTTTTCGGCCCTCAGAAGCGCCGAAATCGCGTTTTCTCGCTGAGCCCAGTGGACGGTGACTCGGTATGAAAACTGCACGGAGGAGCTGTTTTATCGTTTCTACCGTGCAGTTCGACATGTAAACTGCCCAGAAACCGAATCTGCTGACAGATCGCAAATCGGCCGATATCGCGTTTTCGGCCCTCAGAAGCGCCGAAATCGCGTTTTCTCGCTGAGCCCAGTGGACGGTGACTCGGTATGAAAACTGCACGGAGGAGCTGTTTTATCGTTTCTACCGTGCAGTTCGACATGTAAACTGCCCAGAAACCGAATCTGCTGACAGATCGCAAATCGGCCGATATCGCGTTTTCGGCCCTCAGAAGCGCCGAAATCGCGTTTTCTCGCTGAGCCCAGTGGACGGTGACTCGGTATGAAAACTGCACGGAGGAGCTGTTTTATCGTTTCTACCGTGCAGTTCGACATGTAAACTGCCCAGAAACCGAATCTGCTGACAGATCGCAAATCGGCCGATATCGCGTTTTCGGCCCTCAGAAGCGCCGAAATCGCGTTTTCTCGCTGAGCCCAGTGGACGGTGACTCGGTATGAAAACTGCACGGAGGAGCTGTTTTATCGTTTCTACCGTGCAGTTCGACATGTAAACTGCCCAGAAACCGAATCTGCTGACAGATCGCAAATCGGCCGATATCGCGTTTTCGGCCCTCAGAAGCGCCGAAATCGCGTTTTCTCGCTGAGCCCAGTGGACGGTGACTCGGTATGAAAACTGCACGGAGGAGCTGTTTTATCGTTTCTACCGTGCAGTTCGACATGTAAACTGCCCAGAAACCGAATCTGCTGACAGATCGAAAATCGGCCGATATCGCGTTTTCGGCCCTCAGAAGCGCCGAAATCGCGTTTTCTCGCTGAGCCCAGTGGACGGTGACTCGGTATGAAAACTGCACGGAGGAGCTGTTTTATCGTTTCTACCGTGCAGTTCGACATGTAAACTGCCCAGAAACCGAATCTGCTGACAGATCGCAAATCGGCCGATATCGCGTTTTCGGCCCTCAGAAGCGCCGAAATCGCGTTTTCTCGCTGAGCCCAGTGGACGGTGACTCGGTATGAAAACTGCACGGAGGAGCTGTTTTATCGTTTCTACCGTGCAGTTCGACATGTAAACTGCCCAGAAACCGAATCTGCTGACAGATCGAAAATCGGCCGATATCGCGTTTTCGGCCCTCAGAAGCGCCGAAATCGCGTTTTCTCGCTGAGCCCAGTGGACGGTGACTCGGTATGAAAACTGCACGGAGGAGCTGTTTTATCGTTTCTACCGTGCAGTTCGACATGTAAACTGCCCAGAAACCGAATCTGCTGACAGATCGCAAATCGGCCGATATCGCGTTTTCGGCCCTCAGAAGCGCCGAAATCGCGTTTTCTCGCTGAGCCCAGTGGACGGTGACTCGGTATGAAAACTGCACGGAGGAGCTGTTTTATCGTTTCTACCGTGCAGTTCGACATGTAAACTGCCCAGAAACCGAATCTGCTGACAGATCGAAAATCGGCCGATATCGCGTTTTCGGCCCTCAGAAGCGCCGAAATCGCGTTTTCTCGCTGAGCCCAGTGGACGGTGACTCGGTATGAAAACTGCACGGAGGAGCTGTTTTATCGTTTCTACCGTGCAGTTCGACATGTAAACTGCCCAGAAACCGAATCTGCTGACAGATCGAAAATCGGCCGATATCGCGTTTTCGGCCCTCAGAAGCGCCGAAATCGCGTTTTCTCGCTGAGCCCAGTGGACGGTGACTCGGTATGAAAACTGCACGGAGGAGCTGTTTTATCGTTTCTACCGTGCAGTTCGACATGTAAACTGCCCAGAAACCGAATCTGCTGACAGATCGCAAATCGGCCGATATCGCGTTTTCGGCCCTCAGAAGCGCCGAAATCGCGTTTTCTCGCTGAGCCCAGTGGACGGTGACTCGGTATGAAAACTGCACGGAGGAGCTGTTTTATCGTTTCTACCGTGCAGTTCGACATGTAAACTGCCCAGAAACCGAATCTGCTGACAGATCGAAAATCGGCCGATATCGCGTTTTCGGCCCTCAGAAGCGCCGAAATCGCGTTTTCTCGCTGAGCCCAGTGGACGGTGACTCGGTATGAAAACTGCACGGAGGAGCTGTTTTATCGTTTCTACCGTGCAGTTCGACATGTAAACTGCCCAGAAACCGAATCTGCTGACAGATCGCAAATCGGCCGATATCGCGTTTTCGGCCCTCAGAAGCGCCGAAATCGCGTTTTCTCGCTGAGCCCAGTGGACGGTGACTCGGTATGAAAACTGCACGGAGGAGCTGTTTTATCGTTTCTACCGTGCAGTTCGACATGTAAACTGCCCAGAAACCGAATCTGCTGACAGATCGCAAATCGGCCGATATCGCGTTTTCGGCCCTCAGAAGCGCCGAAATCGCGTTTTCTCGCTGAGCCCAGTGGACGGTGACTCGGTATGAAAACTGCACGGAGGAGCTGTTTTATCGTTTCTACCGTGCAGTTCGACATGTAAACTGCCCAGAAACCGAATCTGCTGACAGATCGCAAATCGGCCGATATCGCGTTTTCGGCCCTCAGAAGCGCCGAAATCGCGTTTTCTCGCTGAGCCCAGTGGACGGTGACTCGGTATGAAAACTGCACGGAGGAGCTGTTTTATCGTTTCTACCGTGCAGTTCGACATGTAAACTGCCCAGAAACCGAATCTGCTGACAGATCGCAAATCGGCCGATATCGCGTTTTCGGCCCTCAGAAGCGCCGAAATCGCGTTTTCTCGCTGAGCCCAGTGGACGGTGACTCGGTATGAAAACTGCACGGAGGAGCTGTTTTATCGTTTCTACCGTGCAGTTCGACATGTAAACTGCCCAGAAACCGAATCTGCTGACAGATCGCAAATCGGCCGATATCGCGTTTTCGGCCCTCAGAAGCGCCGAAATCGCGTTTTCTCGCTGAGCCCAGTGGACGGTGACTCGGTATGAAAACTGCACGGAGGAGCTGTTTTATCGTTTCTACCGTGCAGTTCGACATGTAAACTGCCCAGAAACCGAATCTGCTGACAGATCGCAAATCGGCCGATATCGCGTTTTCGGCCCTCAGAAGCGCCGAAATCGCGTTTTCTCGCTGAGCCCAGTGGACGGTGACTCGGTATGAAAACTGCACGGAGGAGCTGTTTTATCGTTTCTACCGTGCAGTTCGACATGTAAACTGCCCAGAAACCGAATCTGCTGACAGATCGCAAATCGGCCGATATCGCGTTTTCGGCCCTCAGAAGCGCCGAAATCGCGTTTTCTCGCTGAGCCCAGTGGACGGTGACTCGGTATGAAAACTGCACGGAGGAGCTGTTTTATCGTTTCTACCGTGCAGTTCGACATGTAAACTGCCCAGAAACCGAATCTGCTGACAGATCGCAAATCGGCCGATATCGCGTTTTCGGCCCTCAGAAGCGCCGAAATCGCGTTTTCTCGCTGAGCCCAGTGGACGGTGACTCGGTATGAAAACTGCACGGAGGAGCTGTTTTATCGTTTCTACCGTGCAGTTCGACATGTAAACTGCCCAGAAACCGAATCTGCTGACAGATCGAAAATCGGCCGATATCGCGTTTTCGGCCCTCAGAAGCGCCGAAATCGCGTTTTCTCGCTGAGCCCAGTGGACGGTGACTCGGTATGAAAACTGCACGGAGGAGCTGTTTTATCGTTTCTACCGTGCAGTTCGACATGTAAACTGCCCAGAAACCGAATCTGCTGACAGATCGCAAATCGGCCGATATCGCGTTTTCGGCCCTCAGAAGCGCCGAAATCGCGTTTTCTCGCTGAGCCCAGTGGACGGTGACTCGGTATGAAAACTGCACGGAGGAGCTGTTTTATCGTTTCTACCGTGCAGTTCGACATGTAAACTGCCCAGAAACCGAATCTGCTGACAGATCGCAAATCGGCCGATATCGCGTTTTCGGCCCTCAGAAGCGCCGAAATCGCGTTTTCTCGCTGAGCCCAGTGGACGGTGACTCGGTATGAAAACTGCACGGAGGAGCTGTTTTATCGTTTCTACCGTGCAGTTCGACATGTAAACTGCCCAGAAACCGAATCTGCTGACAGATCGCAAATCGGCCGATATCGCGTTTTCGGCCCTCAGAAGCGCCGAAATCGCGTTTTCTCGCTGAGCCCAGTGGACGGTGACTCGGTATGAAAACTGCACGGAGGAGCTGTTTTATCGTTTCTACCGTGCAGTTCGACATGTAAACTGCCCAGAAACCGAATCTGCTGACAGATCGCAAATCGGCCGATATCGCGTTTTCGGCCCTCAGAAGCGCCGAAATCGCGTTTTCTCGCTGAGCCCAGTGGACGGTGACTCGGTATGAAAACTGCACGGAGGAGCTGTTTTATCGTTTCTACCGTGCAGTTCGACATGTAAACTGCCCAGAAACCGAATCTGCTGACAGATCGAAAATCGGCCGATATCGCGTTTTCGGCCCTCAGAAGCGCCGAAATCGCGTTTTCTCGCTGAGCCCAGTGGACGGTGACTCGGTATGAAAACTGCACGGAGGAGCTGTTTTATCGTTTCTACCGTGCAGTTCGACATGTAAACTGCCCAGAAACCGAATCTGCTGACAGATCGCAAATCGGCCGATATCGCGTTTTCGGCCCTCAGAAGCGCCGAAATCGCGTTTTCTCGCTGAGCCCAGTGGACGGTGACTCGGTATGAAAACTGCACGGAGGAGCTGTTTTATCGTTTCTACCGTGCAGTTCGACATGTAAACTGCCCAGAAACCGAATCTGCTGACAGATCGCAAATCGGCCGATATCGCGTTTTCGGCCCTCAGAAGCGCCGAAATCGCGTTTTCTCGCTGAGCCCAGTGGACGGTGACTCGGTATGAAAACTGCACGGAGGAGCTGTTTTATCGTTTCTACCGTGCAGTTCGACATGTAAACTGCCCAGAAACCGAATCTGCTGACAGATCGAAAATCGGCCGATATCGCGTTTTCGGCCCTCAGAAGCGCCGAAATCGCGTTTTCTCGCTGAGCCCAGTGGACGGTGACTCGGTATGAAAACTGCACGGAGGAGCTGTTTTATCGTTTCTACCGTGCAGTTCGACATGTAAACTGCCCAGAAACCGAATCTGCTGACAGATCGCAAATCGGCCGATATCGCGTTTTCGGCCCTCAGAAGCGCCGAAATCGCGTTTTCTCGCTGAGCCCAGTGGACGGTGACTCGGTATGAAAACTGCACGGAGGAGCTGTTTTATCGTTTCTACCGTGCAGTTCGACATGTAAACTGCCCAGAAACCGAATCTGCTGACAGATCGCAAATCGGCCGATATCGCGTTTTCGGCCCTCAGAAGCGCCGAAATCGCGTTTTCTCGCTGAGCCCAGTGGACGGTGACTCGGTATGAAAACTGCACGGAGGAGCTGTTTTATCGTTTCTACCGTGCAGTTCGACATGTAAACTGCCCAGAAACCGAATCTGCTGACAGATCGCAAATCGGCCGATATCGCGTTTTCGGCCCTCAGAAGCGCCGAAATCGCGTTTTCTCGCTGAGCCCAGTGGACGGTGACTCGGTATGAAAACTGCACGGAGGAGCTGTTTTATCGTTTCTACCGTGCAGTTCGACATGTAAACTGCCCAGAAACCGAATCTGCTGACAGATCGCAAATCGGCCGATATCGCGTTTTCGGCCCTCAGAAGCGCCGAAATCGCGTTTTCTCGCTGAGCCCAGTGGACGGTGACTCGGTATGAAAACTGCACGGAGGAGCTGTTTTATCGTTTCTACCGTGCAGTTCGACATGTAAACTGCCCAGAAACCGAATCTGCTGACAGATCGCAAATCGGCCGATATCGCGTTTTCGGCCCTCAGAAGCGCCGAAATCGCGTTTTCTCGCTGAGCCCAGTGGACGGTGACTCGGTATGAAAACTGCACGGAGGAGCTGTTTTATCGTTTCTACCGTGCAGTTCGACATGTAAACTGCCCAGAAACCGAATCTGCTGACAGATCGCAAATCGGCCGATATCGCGTTTTCGGCCCTCAGAAGCGCCGAAATCGCGTTTTCTCGCTGAGCCCAGTGGACGGTGACTCGGTATGAAAACTGCACGGAGGAGCTGTTTTATCGTTTCTACCGTGCAGTTCGACATGTAAACTGCCCAGAAACCGAATCTGCTGACAGATCGCAAATCGGCCGATATCGCGTTTTCGGCCCTCAGAAGCGCCGAAATCGCGTTTTCTCGCTGAGCCCAGTGGACGGTGACTCGGTATGAAAACTGCACGGAGGAGCTGTTTTATCGTTTCTACCGTGCAGTTCGACATGTAAACTGCCCAGAAACCGAATCTGCTGACAGATCGCAAATCGGCCGATATCGCGTTTTCGGCCCTCAGAAGCGCCGAAATCGCGTTTTCTCGCTGAGCCCAGTGGACGGTGACTCGGTATGAAAACTGCACGGAGGAGCTGTTTTATCGTTTCTACCGTGCAGTTCGACATGTAAACTGCCCAGAAACCGAATCTGCTGACAGATCGCAAATCGGCCGATATCGCGTTTTCGGCCCTCAGAAGCGCCGAAATCGCGTTTTCTCGCTGAGCCCAGTGGACGGTGACTCGGTATGAAAACTGCACGGAGGAGCTGTTTTATCGTTTCTACCGTGCAGTTCGACATGTAAACTGCCCAGAAACCGAATCTGCTGACAGATCGCAAATCGGCCGATATCGCGTTTTCGGCCCTCAGAAGCGCCGAAATCGCGTTTTCTCGCTGAGCCCAGTGGACGGTGACTCGGTATGAAAACTGCACGGAGGAGCTGTTTTATCGTTTCTACCGTGCAGTTCGACATGTAAACTGCCCAGAAACCGAATCTGCTGACAGATCGAAAATCGGCCGATATCGCGTTTTCGGCCCTCAGAAGCGCCGAAATCGCGTTTTCTCGCTGAGCCCAGTGGACGGTGACTCGGTATGAAAACTGCACGGAGGAGCTGTTTTATCGTTTCTACCGTGCAGTTCGACATGTAAACTGCCCAGAAACCGAATCTGCTGACAGATCGCAAATCGGCCGATATCGCGTTTTCGGCCCTCAGAAGCGCCGAAATCGCGTTTTCTCGCTGAGCCCAGTGGACGGTGACTCGGTATGAAAACTGCACGGAGGAGCTGTTTTATCGTTTCTACCGTGCAGTTCGACATGTAAACTGCCCAGAAACCGAATCTGCTGACAGATCGCAAATCGGCCGATATCGCGTTTTCGGCCCTCAGAAGCGCCGAAATCGCGTTTTCTCGCTGAGCCCAGTGGACGGTGACTCGGTATGAAAACTGCACGGAGGAGCTGTTTTATCGTTTCTACCGTGCAGTTCGACATGTAAACTGCCCAGAAACCGAATCTGCTGACAGATCGAAAATCGGCCGATATCGCGTTTTCGGCCCTCAGAAGCGCCGAAATCGCGTTTTCTCGCTGAGCCCAGTGGACGGTGACTCGGTATGAAAACTGCACGGAGGAGCTGTTTTATCGTTTCTACCGTGCAGTTCGACATGTAAACTGCCCAGAAACCGAATCTGCTGACAGATCGCAAATCGGCCGATATCGCGTTTTCGGCCCTCAGAAGCGCCGAAATCGCGTTTTCTCGCTGAGCCCAGTGGACGGTGACTCGGTATGAAAACTGCACGGAGGAGCTGTTTTATCGTTTCTACCGTGCAGTTCGACATGTAAACTGCCCAGAAACCGAATCTGCTGACAGATCGCAAATCGGCCGATATCGCGTTTTCGGCCCTCAGAAGCGCCGAAATCGCGTTTTCTCGCTGAGCCCAGTGGACGGTGACTCGGTATGAAAACTGCACGGAGGAGCTGTTTTATCGTTTCTACCGTGCAGTTCGACATGTAAACTGCCCAGAAACCGAATCTGCTGACAGATCGCAAATCGGCCGATATCGCGTTTTCGGCCCTCAGAAGCGCCGAAATCGCGTTTTCTCGCTGAGCCCAGTGGACGGTGACTCGGTATGAAAACTGCACGGAGGAGCTGTTTTATCGTTTCTACCGTGCAGTTCGACATGTAAACTGCCCAGAAACCGAATCTGCTGACAGATCGCAAATCGGCCGATATCGCGTTTTCGGCCCTCAGAAGCGCCGAAATCGCGTTTTCTCGCTGAGCCCAGTGGACGGTGACTCGGTATGAAAACTGCACGGAGGAGCTGTTTTATCGTTTCTACCGTGCAGTTCGACATGTAAACTGCCCAGAAACCGAATCTGCTGACAGATCGCAAATCGGCCGATATCGCGTTTTCGGCCCTCAGAAGCGCCGAAATCGCGTTTTCTCGCTGAGCCCAGTGGACGGTGACTCGGTATGAAAACTGCACGGAGGAGCTGTTTTATCGTTTCTACCGTGCAGTTCGACATGTAAACTGCCCAGAAACCGAATCTGCTGACAGATCGCAAATCGGCCGATATCGCGTTTTCGGCCCTCAGAAGCGCCGAAATCGCGTTTTCTCGCTGAGCCCAGTGGACGGTGACTCGGTATGAAAACTGCACGGAGGAGCTGTTTTATCGTTTCTACCGTGCAGTTCGACATGTAAACTGCCCAGAAACCGAATCTGCTGACAGATCGCAAATCGGCCGATATCGCGTTTTCGGCCCTCAGAAGCGCCGAAATCGCGTTTTCTCGCTGAGCCCAGTGGACGGTGACTCGGTATGAAAACTGCACGGAGGAGCTGTTTTATCGTTTCTACCGTGCAGTTCGACATGTAAACTGCCCAGAAACCGAATCTGCTGACAGATCGCAAATCGGCCGATATCGCGTTTTCGGCCCTCAGAAGCGCCGAAATCGCGTTTTCTCGCTGAGCCCAGTGGACGGTGACTCGGTATGAAAACTGCACGGAGGAGCTGTTTTATCGTTTCTACCGTGCAGTTCGACATGTAAACTGCCCAGAAACCGAATCTGCTGACAGATCGCAAATCGGCCGATATCGCGTTTTCGGCCCTCAGAAGCGCCGAAATCGCGTTTTCTCGCTGAGCCCAGTGGACGGTGACTCGGTATGAAAACTGCACGGAGGAGCTGTTTTATCGTTTCTACCGTGCAGTTCGACATGTAAACTGCCCAGAAACCGAATCTGCTGACAGATCGCAAATCGGCCGATATCGCGTTTTCGGCCCTCAGAAGCGCCGAAATCGCGTTTTCTCGCTGAGCCCAGTGGACGGTGACTCGGTATGAAAACTGCACGGAGGAGCTGTTTTATCGTTTCTACCGTGCAGTTCGACATGTAAACTGCCCAGAAACCGAATCTGCTGACAGATCGCAAATCGGCCGATATCGCGTTTTCGGCCCTCAGAAGCGCCGAAATCGCGTTTTCTCGCTGAGCCCAGTGGACGGTGACTCGGTATGAAAACTGCACGGAGGAGCTGTTTTATCGTTTCTACCGTGCAGTTCGACATGTAAACTGCCCAGAAACCGAATCTGCTGACAGATCGCAAATCGGCCGATATCGCGTTTTCGGCCCTCAGAAGCGCCGAAATCGCGTTTTCTCGCTGAGCCCAGTGGACGGTGACTCGGTATGAAAACTGCACGGAGGAGCTGTTTTATCGTTTCTACCGTGCAGTTCGACATGTAAACTGCCCAGAAACCGAATCTGCTGACAGATCGAAAATCGGCCGATATCGCGTTTTCGGCCCTCAGAAGCGCCGAAATCGCGTTTTCTCGCTGAGCCCAGTGGACGGTGACTCGGTATGAAAACTGCACGGAGGAGCTGTTTTATCGTTTCTACCGTGCAGTTCGACATGTAAACTGCCCAGAAACCGAATCTGCTGACAGATCGCAAATCGGCCGATATCGCGTTTTCGGCCCTCAGAAGCGCCGAAATCGCGTTTTCTCGCTGCGCCCAGTGGACGGTGACTCGGTATGAAAACTGCACGGAGGAGCTGTTTTATCGTTTCTACCGTGCAGTTCGACATGTAAACTGCCCAGAAACCGAATCTGCTGACAGATCGCAAATCGGCCGATATCGCGTTTTCGGCCCTCAGAAGCGCCGAAATCGCGTTTTCTCGCTGAGCCCAGTGGACGGTGACTCGGTATGAAAACTGCACGGAGGAGCTGTTTTATCGTTTCTACCGTGCAGTTCGACATGTAAACTGCCCAGAAACCGAATCTGCTGACAGATCGCAAATCGGCCGATATCGCGTTTTCGGCCCTCAGAAGCGCCGAAATCGCGTTTTCTCGCTGAGCCCAGTGGACGGTGACTCGGTATGAAAACTGCACGGAGGAGCTGTTTTATCGTTTCTACCGTGCAGTTCGACATGTAAACTGCCCAGAAACCGAATCTGCTGACAGATCGCAAATCGGCCGATATCGCGTTTTCGGCCCTCAGAAGCGCCGAAATCGCGTTTTCTCGCTGAGCCCAGTGGACGGTGACTCGGTATGAAAACTGCACGGAGGAGCTGTTTTATCGTTTCTACCGTGCAGTTCGACATGTAAACTGCCCAGAAACCGAATCTGCTGACAGATCGCAAATCGGCCGATATCGCGTTTTCGGCCCTCAGAAGCGCCGAAATCGCGTTTTCTCGCTGAGCCCAGTGGACGGTGACTCGGTATGAAAACTGCACGGAGGAGCTGTTTTATCGTTTCTACCGTGCAGTTCGACATGTAAACTGCCCAGAAACCGAATCTGCTGACAGATCGCAAATCGGCCGATATCGCGTTTTCGGCCCTCAGAAGCGCCGAAATCGCGTTTTCTCGCTGAGCCCAGTGGACGGTGACTCGGTATGAAAACTGCACGGAGGAGCTGTTTTATCGTTTCTACCGTGCAGTTCGACATGTAAACTGCCCAGAAACCGAATCTGCTGACAGATCGCAAATCGGCCGATATCGCGTTTTCGGCCCTCAGAAGCGCCGAAATCGCGTTTTCTCGCTGAGCCCAGTGGACGGTGACTCGGTATGAAAACTGCACGGAGGAGCTGTTTTATCGTTTCTACCGTGCAGTTCGACATGTAAACTGCCCAGAAACCGAATCTGCTGACAGATCGCAAATCGGCCGATATCGCGTTTTCGGCCCTCAGAAGCGCCGAAATCGCGTTTTCTCGCTGAGCCCAGTGGACGGTGACTCGGTATGAAAACTGCACGGAGGAGCTGTTTTATCGTTTCTACCGTGCAGTTCGACATGTAAACTGCCCAGAAACCGAATCTGCTGACAGATCGCAAATCGGCCGATATCGCGTTTTCGGCCCTCAGAAGCGCCGAAATCGCGTTTTCTCGCTGAGCCCAGTGGACGGTGACTCGGTATGAAAACTGCACGGAGGAGCTGTTTTATCGTTTCTACCGTGCAGTTCGACATGTAAACTGCCCAGAAACCGAATCTGCTGACAGATCGCAAATCGGCCGATATCGCGTTTTCGGCCCTCAGAAGCGCCGAAATCGCGTTTTCTCGCTGAGCCCAGTGGACGGTGACTCGGTATGAAAACTGCACGGAGGAGCTGTTTTATCGTTTCTACCGTGCAGTTCGACATGTAAACTGCCCAGAAACCGAATCTGCTGACAGATCGCAAATCGGCCGATATCGCGTTTTCGGCCCTCAGAAGCGCCGAAATCGCGTTTTCTCGCTGAGCCCAGTGGACGGTGACTCGGTATGAAAACTGCACGGAGGAGCTGTTTTATCGTTTCTACCGTGCAGTTCGACATGTAAACTGCCCAGAAACCGAATCTGCTGACAGATCGCAAATCGGCCGATATCGCGTTTTCGGCCCTCAGAAGCGCCGAAATCGCGTTTTCTCGCTGAGCCCAGTGGACGGTGACTCGGTATGAAAACTGCACGGAGGAGCTGTTTTATCGTTTCTACCGTGCAGTTCGACATGTAAACTGCCCAGAAACCGAATCTGCTGACAGATCGCAAATCGGCCGATATCGCGTTTTCGGCCCTCAGAAGCGCCGAAATCGCGTTTTCTCGCTGAGCCCAGTGGACGGTGACTCGGTATGAAAACTGCACGGAGGAGCTGTTTTATCGTTTCTACCGTGCAGTTCGACATGTAAACTGCCCAGAAACCGAATCTGCTGACAGATCGCAAATCGGCCGATATCGCGTTTTCGGCCCTCAGAAGCGCCGAAATCGCGTTTTCTCGCTGAGCCCAGTGGACGGTGACTCGGTATGAAAACTGCACGGAGGAGCTGTTTTATCGTTTCTACCGTGCAGTTCGACATGTAAACTGCCCAGAAACCGAATCTGCTGACAGATCGCAAATCGGCCGATATCGCGTTTTCGGCCCTCAGAAGCGCCGAAATCGCGTTTTCTCGCTGAGCCCAGTGGACGGTGACTCGGTATGAAAACTGCACGGAGGAGCTGTTTTATCGTTTCTACCGTGCAGTTCGACATGTAAACTGCCCAGAAACCGAATCTGCTGACAGATCGAAAATCGGCCGATATCGCGTTTTCGGCCCTCAGAAGCGCCGAAATCGCGTTTTCTCGCTGAGCCCAGTGGACGGTGACTCGGTATGAAAACTGCACGGAGGAGCTGTTTTATCGTTTCTACCGTGCAGTTCGACATGTAAACTGCCCAGAAACCGAATCTGCTGACAGATCGCAAATCGGCCGATATCGCGTTTTCGGCCCTCAGAAGCGCCGAAATCGCGTTTTCTCGCTGAGCCCAGTGGACGGTGACTCGGTATGAAAACTGCACGGAGGAGCTGTTTTATCGTTTCTACCGTGCAGTTCGACATGTAAACTGCCCAGAAACCGAATCTGCTGACAGATCGCAAATCGGCCGATATCGCGTTTTCGGCCCTCAGAAGCGCCGAAATCGCGTTTTCTCGCTGAGCCCAGTGGACGGTGACTCGGTATGAAAACTGCACGGAGGAGCTGTTTTATCGTTTCTACCGTGCAGTTCGACATGTAAACTGCCCAGAAACCGAATCTGCTGACAGATCGCAAATCGGCCGATATCGCGTTTTCGGCCCTCAGAAGCGCCGAAATCGCGTTTTCTCGCTGAGCCCAGTGGACGGTGACTCGGTATGAAAACTGCACGGAGGAGCTGTTTTATCGTTTCTACCGTGCAGTTCGACATGTAAACTGCCCAGAAACCGAATCTGCTGACAGATCGAAAATCGGCCGATATCGCGTTTTCGGCCCTCAGAAGCGCCGAAATCGCGTTTTCTCGCTGAGCCCAGTGGACGGTGACTCGGTATGAAAACTGCACGGAGGAGCTGTTTTATCGTTTCTACCGTGCAGTTCGACATGTAAACTGCCCAGAAACCGAATCTGCTGACAGATCGCAAATCGGCCGATATCGCGTTTTCGGCCCTCAGAAGCGCCGAAATCGCGTTTTCTCGCTGAGCCCAGTGGACGGTGACTCGGTATGAAAACTGCACGGAGGAGCTGTTTTATCGTTTCTACCGTGCAGTTCGACATGTAAACTGCCCAGAAACCGAATCTGCTGACAGATCGCAAATCGGCCGATATCGCGTTTTCGGCCCTCAGAAGCGCCGAAATCGCGTTTTCTCGCTGAGCCCAGTGGACGGTGACTCGGTATGAAAACTGCACGGAGGAGCTGTTTTATCGTTTCTACCGTGCAGTTCGACATGTAAACTGCCCAGAAACCGAATCTGCTGACAGATCGAAAATCGGCCGATATCGCGTTTTCGGCCCTCAGAAGCGCCGAAATCGCGTTTTCTCGCTGAGCCCAGTGGACGGTGACTCGGTATGAAAACTGCACGGAGGAGCTGTTTTATCGTTTCTACCGTGCAGTTCGACATGTAAACTGCCCAGAAACCGAATCTGCTGACAGATCGCAAATCGGCCGATATCGCGTTTTCGGCCCTCAGAAGCGCCGAAATCGCGTTTTCTCGCTGAGCCCAGTGGACGGTGACTCGGTATGAAAACTGCACGGAGGAGCTGTTTTATCGTTTCTACCGTGCAGTTCGACATGTAAACTGCCCAGAAACCGAATCTGCTGACAGATCGAAAATCGGCCGATATCGCGTTTTCGGCCCTCAGAAGCGCCGAAATCGCGTTTTCTCGCTGAGCCCAGTGGACGGTGACTCGGTATGAAAACTGCACGGAGGAGCTGTTTTATCGTTTCTACCGTGCAGTTCGACATGTAAACTGCCCAGAAACCGAATCTGCTGACAGATCGCAAATCGGCCGATATCGCGTTTTCGGCCCTCAGAAGCGCCGAAATCGCGTTTTCTCGCTGAGCCCAGTGGACGGTGACTCGGTATGAAAACTGCACGGAGGAGCTGTTTTATCGTTTCTACCGTGCAGTTCGACATGTAAACTGCCCAGAAACCGAATCTGCTGACAGATCGCAAATCGGCCGATATCGCGTTTTCGGCCCTCAGAAGCGCCGAAATCGCGTTTTCTCGCTGAGCCCAGTGGACGGTGACTCGGTATGAAAACTGCACGGAGGAGCTGTTTTATCGTTTCTACCGTGCAGTTCGACATGTAAACTGCCCAGAAACCGAATCTGCTGACAGATCGCAAATCGGCCGATATCGCGTTTTCGGCCCTCAGAAGCGCCGAAATCGCGTTTTCTCGCTGAGCCCAGTGGACGGTGACTCGGTATGAAAACTGCACGGAGGAGCTGTTTTATCGTTTCTACCGTGCAGTTCGACATGTAAACTGCCCAGAAACCGAATCTGCTGACAGATCGCAAATCGGCCGATATCGCGTTTTCGGCCCTCAGAAGCGCCGAAATCGCGTTTTCTCGCTGAGCCCAGTGGACGGTGACTCGGTATGAAAACTGCACGGAGGAGCTGTTTTATCGTTTCTACCGTGCAGTTCGACATGTAAACTGCCCAGAAACCGAATCTGCTGACAGATCGCAAATCGGCCGATATCGCGTTTTCGGCCCTCAGAAGCGCCGAAATCGCGTTTTCTCGCTGAGCCCAGTGGACGGTGACTCGGTATGAAAACTGCACGGAGGAGCTGTTTTATCGTTTCTACCGTGCAGTTCGACATGTAAACTGCCCAGAAACCGAATCTGCTGACAGATCGCAAATCGGCCGATATCGCGTTTTCGGCCCTCAGAAGCGCCGAAATCGCGTTTTCTCGCTGAGCCCAGTGGACGGTGACTCGGTATGAAAACTGCACGGAGGAGCTGTTTTATCGTTTCTACCGTGCAGTTCGACATGTAAACTGCCCAGAAACCGAATCTGCTGACAGATCGCAAATCGGCCGATATCGCGTTTTCGGCCCTCAGAAGCGCCGAAATCGCGTTTTCTCGCTGAGCCCAGTGGACGGTGACTCGGTATGAAAACTGCACGGAGGAGCTGTTTTATCGTTTCTACCGTGCAGTTCGACATGTAAACTGCCCAGAAACCGAATCTGCTGACAGATCGCAAATCGGCCGATATCGCGTTTTCGGCCCTCAGAAGCGCCGAAATCGCGTTTTCTCGCTGAGCCCAGTGGACGGTGACTCGGTATGAAAACTGCACGGAGGAGCTGTTTTATCGTTTCTACCGTGCAGTTCGACATGTAAACTGCCCAGAAACCGAATCTGCTGACAGATCGCAAATCGGCCGATATCGCGTTTTCGGCCCTCAGAAGCGCCGAAATCGCGTTTTCTCGCTGAGCCCAGTGGACGGTGACTCGGTATGAAAACTGCACGGAGGAGCTGTTTTATCGTTTCTACCGTGCAGTTCGACATGTAAACTGCCCAGAAACCGAATCTGCTGACAGATCGCAAATCGGCCGATATCGCGTTTTCGGCCCTCAGAAGCGCCGAAATCGCGTTTTCTCGCTGAGCCCAGTGGACGGTGACTCGGTATGAAAACTGCACGGAGGAGCTGTTTTATCGTTTCTACCGTGCAGTTCGACATGTAAACTGCCCAGAAACCGAATCTGCTGACAGATCGCAAATCGGCCGATATCGCGTTTTCGGCCCTCAGAAGCGCCGAAATCGCGTTTTCTCGCTGAGCCCAGTGGACGGTGACTCGGTATGAAAACTGCACGGAGGAGCTGTTTTATCGTTTCTACCGTGCAGTTCGACATGTAAACTGCCCAGAAACCGAATCTGCTGACAGATCGAAAATCGGCCGATATCGCGTTTTCGGCCCTCAGAAGCGCCGAAATCGCGTTTTCTCGCTGAGCCCAGTGGACGGTGACTCGGTATGAAAACTGCACGGAGGAGCTGTTTTATCGTTTCTACCGTGCAGTTCGACATGTAAACTGCCCAGAAACCGAATCTGCTGACAGATCGCAAATCGGCCGATATCGCGTTTTCGGCCCTCAGAAGCGCCGAAATCGCGTTTTCTCGCTGAGCCCAGTGGACGGTGACTCGGTATGAAAACTGCACGGAGGAGCTGTTTTATCGTTTCTACCGTGCAGTTCGACATGTAAACTGCCCAGAAACCGAATCTGCTGACAGATCGCAAATCGGCCGATATCGCGTTTTCGGCCCTCAGAAGCGCCGAAATCGCGTTTTCTCGCTGAGCCCAGTGGACGGTGACTCGGTATGAAAACTGCACGGAGGAGCTGTTTTATCGTTTCTACCGTGCAGTTCGACATGTAAACTGCCCAGAAACCGAATCTGCTGACAGATCGCAAATCGGCCGATATCGCGTTTTCGGCCCTCAGAAGCGCCGAAATCGCGTTTTCTCGCTGAGCCCAGTGGACGGTGACTCGGTATGAAAACTGCACGGAGGAGCTGTTTTATCGTTTCTACCGTGCAGTTCGACATGTAAACTGCCCAGAAACCGAATCTGCTGACAGATCGCAAATCGGCCGATATCGCGTTTTCGGCCCTCAGAAGCGCCGAAATCGCGTTTTCTCGCTGAGCCCAGTGGACGGTGACTCGGTATGAAAACTGCACGGAGGAGCTGTTTTATCGTTTCTACCGTGCAGTTCGACATGTAAACTGCCCAGAAACCGAATCTGCTGACAGATCGCAAATCGGCCGATATCGCGTTTTCGGCCCTCAGAAGCGCCGAAATCGCGTTTTCTCGCTGAGCCCAGTGGACGGTGACTCGGTATGAAAACTGCACGGAGGAGCTGTTTTATCGTTTCTACCGTGCAGTTCGACATGTAAACTGCCCAGAAACCGAATCTGCTGACAGATCGCAAATCGGCCGATATCGCGTTTTCGGCCCTCAGAAGCGCCGAAATCGCGTTTTCTCGCTGAGCCCAGTGGACGGTGACTCGGTATGAAAACTGCACGGAGGAGCTGTTTTATCGTTTCTACCGTGCAGTTCGACATGTAAACTGCCCAGAAACCGAATCTGCTGACAGATCGCAAATCGGCCGATATCGCGTTTTCGGCCCTCAGAAGCGCCGAAATCGCGTTTTCTCGCTGAGCCCAGTGGACGGTGACTCGGTATGAAAACTGCACGGAGGAGCTGTTTTATCGTTTCTACCGTGCAGTTCGACATGTAAACTGCCCAGAAACCGAATCTGCTGACAGATCGCAAATCGGCCGATATCGCGTTTTCGGCCCTCAGAAGCGCCGAAATCGCGTTTTCTCGCTGAGCCCAGTGGACGGTGACTCGGTATGAAAACTGCACGGAGGAGCTGTTTTATCGTTTCTACCGTGCAGTTCGACATGTAAACTGCCCAGAAACCGAATCTGCTGACAGATCGCAAATCGGCCGATATCGCGTTTTCGGCCCTCAGAAGCGCCGAAATCGCGTTTTCTCGCTGAGCCCAGTGGACGGTGACTCGGTATGAAAACTGCACGGAGGAGCTGTTTTATCGTTTCTACCGTGCAGTTCGACATGTAAACTGCCCAGAAACCGAATCTGCTGACAGATCGCAAATCGGCCGATATCGCGTTTTCGGCCCTCAGAAGCGCCGAAATCGCGTTTTCTCGCTGAGCCCAGTGGACGGTGACTCGGTATGAAAACTGCACGGAGGAGCTGTTTTATCGTTTCTACCGTGCAGTTCGACATGTAAACTGCCCAGAAACCGAATCTGCTGACAGATCGCAAATCGGCCGATATCGCGTTTTCGGCCCTCAGAAGCGCCGAAATCGCGTTTTCTCGCTGAGCCCAGTGGACGGTGACTCGGTATGAAAACTGCACGGAGGAGCTGTTTTATCGTTTCTACCGTGCAGTTCGACATGTAAACTGCACAGAAACCGAATCTGCTGACAGATCGCAAATCGGCCGATATCGCGTTTTCGGCCCTCAGAAGCGCCGAAATCGCGTTTTCTCGCTGAGCCCAGTGGACGGTGACTCGGTATGAAAACTGCACGGAGGAGCTGTTTTATCGTTTCTACCGTGCAGTTCGACATGTAAACTGCCCAGAAACCGAATCTGCTGACAGATCGCAAATCGGCCGATATCGCGTTTTCGGCCCTCAGAAGCGCCGAAATCGCGTTTTCTCGCTGAGCCCAGTGGACGGTGACTCGGTATGAAAACTGCACGGAGGAGCTGTTTTATCGTTTCTACCGTGCAGTTCGACATGTAAACTGCCCAGAAACCGAATCTGCTGACAGATCGAAAATCGGCCGATATCGCGTTTTCGGCCCTCAGAAGCGCCGAAATCGCGTTTTCTCGCTGAGCCCAGTGGACGGTGACTCGGTATGAAAACTGCACGGAGGAGCTGTTTTATCGTTTCTACCGTGCAGTTCGACATGTAAACTGCCCAGAAACCGAATCTGCTGACAGATCGCAAATCGGCCGATATCGCGTTTTCGGCCCTCAGAAGCGCCGAAATCGCGTTTTCTCGCTGAGCCCAGTGGACGGTGACTCGGTATGAAAACTGCACGGAGGAGCTGTTTTATCGTTTCTACCGTGCAGTTCGACATGTAAACTGCCCAGAAACCGAATCTGCTGACAGATCGCAAATCGGCCGATATCGCGTTTTCGGCCCTCAGAAGCGCCGAAATCGCGTTTTCTCGCTGAGCCCAGTGGACGGTGACTCGGTATGAAAACTGCACGGAGGAGCTGTTTTATCGTTTCTACCGTGCAGTTCGACATGTAAACTGCCCAGAAACCGAATCTGCTGACAGATCGCAAATCGGCCGATATCGCGTTTTCGGCCCTCAGAAGCGCCGAAATCGCGTTTTCTCGCTGAGCCCAGTGGACGGTGACTCGGTATGAAAACTGCACGGAGGAGCTGTTTTATCGTTTCTACCGTGCAGTTCGACATGTAAACTGCCCAGAAACCGAATCTGCTGACAGATCGCAAATCGGCCGATATCGCGTTTTCGGCCCTCAGAAGCGCCGAAATCGCGTTTTCTCGCTGAGCCCAGTGGACGGTGACTCGGTATGAAAACTGCACGGAGGAGCTGTTTTATCGTTTCTACCGTGCAGTTCGACATGTAAACTGCCCAGAAACCGAATCTGCTGACAGATCGCAAATCGGCCGATATCGCGTTTTCGGCCCTCAGAAGCGCCGAAATCGCGTTTTCTCGCTGAGCCCAGTGGACGGTGACTCGGTATGAAAACTGCACGGAGGAGCTGTTTTATCGTTTCTACCGTGCAGTTCGACATGTAAACTGCCCAGAAACCGAATCTGCTGACAGATCGCAAATCGGCCGATATCGCGTTTTCGGCCCTCAGAAGCGCCGAAATCGCGTTTTCTCGCTGAGCCCAGTGGACGGTGACTCGGTATGAAAACTGCACGGAGGAGCTGTTTTATCGTTTCTACCGTGCAGTTCGACATGTAAACTGCCCAGAAACCGAATCTGCTGACAGATCGAAATCGGCCGATATCGCGTTTTCGGCCCTCAGAAGCGCCGAAATCGCGTTTTCTCGCTGAGCCCAGTGGACGGTGACTCGGTATGAAAACTGCACGGAGGAGCTGTTTTATCGTTTCTACCGTGCAGTTCGACATGTAAACTGCCCAGAAACCGAATCTGCTGACAGATCGCAAATCGGCCGATATCGCGTTTTCGGCCCTCAGAAGCGCCGAAATCGCGTTTTCTCGCTGAGCCCAGTGGACGGTGACTCGGTATGAAAACTGCACGGAGGAGCTGTTTTATCGTTTCTACCGTGCAGTTCGACATGTAAACTGCCCAGAAACCGAATCTGCTGACAGATCGCAAATCGGCCGATATCGCGTTTTCGGCCCTCAGAAGCGCCGAAATCGCGTTTTCTCGCTGAGCCCAGTGGACGGTGACTCGGTATGAAAACTGCACGGAGGAGCTGTTTTATCGTTTCTACCGTGCAGTTCGACATGTAAACTGCCCAGAAACCGAATCTGCTGACAGATCGCAAATCGGCCGATATCGCGTTTTCGGCCCTCAGAAGCGCCGAAATCGCGTTTTCTCGCTGAGCCCAGTGGACGGTGACTCGGTATGAAAACTGCACGGAGGAGCTGTTTTATCGTTTCTACCGTGCAGTTCGACATGTAAACTGCCCAGAAACCGAATCTGCTGACAGATCGAAAATCGGCCGATATCGCGTTTTCGGCCCTCAGAAGCGCCGAAATCGCGTTTTCTCGCTGAGCCCAGTGGACGGTGACTCGGTATGAAAACTGCACGGAGGAGCTGTTTTATCGTTTCTACCGTGCAGTTCGACATGTAAACTGCCCAGAAACCGAATCTGCTGACAGATCGCAAATCGGCCGATATCGCGTTTTCGGCCCTCAGAAGCGCCGAAATCGCGTTTTCTCGCTGAGCCCAGTGGACGGTGACTCGGTATGAAAACTGCACGGAGGAGCTGTTTTATCGTTTCTACCGTGCAGTTCGACATGTAAACTGCCCAGAAACCGAATCTGCTGACAGATCGCAAATCGGCCGATATCGCGTTTTCGGCCCTCAGAAGCGCCGAAATCGCGTTTTCTCGCTGAGCCCAGTGGACGGTGACTCGGTATGAAAACTGCACGGAGGAGCTGTTTTATCGTTTCTACCGTGCAGTTCGACATGTAAACTGCCCAGAAACCGAATCTGCTGACAGATCGCAAATCGGCCGATATCGCGTTTTCGGCCCTCAGAAGCGCCGAAATCGCGTTTTCTCGCTGAGCCCAGTGGACGGTGACTCGGTATGAAAACTGCACGGAGGAGCTGTTTTATCGTTTCTACCGTGCAGTTCGACATGTAAACTGCCCAGAAACCGAATCTGCTGACAGATCGCAAATCGGCCGATATCGCGTTTTCGGCCCTCAGAAGCGCCGAAATCGCGTTTTCTCGCTGAGCCCAGTGGACGGTGACTCGGTATGAAAACTGCACGGAGGAGCTGTTTTATCGTTTCTACCGTGCAGTTCGACATGTAAACTGCCCAGAAACCGAATCTGCTGACAGATCGAAAATCGGCCGATATCGCGTTTTCGGCCCTCAGAAGCGCCGAAATCGCGTTTTCTCGCTGAGCCCAGTGGACGGTGACTCGGTATGAAAACTGCACGGAGGAGCTGTTTTATCGTTTCTACCGTGCAGTTCGACATGTAAACTGCCCAGAAACCGAATCTGCTGACAGATCGCAAATCGGCCGATATCGCGTTTTCGGCCCTCAGAAGCGCCGAAATCGCGTTTTCTCGCTGAGCCCAGTGGACGGTGACTCGGTATGAAAACTGCACGGAGGAGCTGTTTTATCGTTTCTACCGTGCAGTTCGACATGTAAACTGCCCAGAAACCGAATCTGCTGACAGATCGCAAATCGGCCGATATCGCGTTTTCGGCCCTCAGAAGCGCCGAAATCGCGTTTTCTCGCTGAGCCCAGTGGACGGTGACTCGGTATGAAAACTGCACGGAGGAGCTGTTTTATCGTTTCTACCGTGCAGTTCGACATGTAAACTGCCCAGAAACCGAATCTGCTGACAGATCGCAAATCGGCCGATATCGCGTTTTCGGCCCTCAGAAGCGCCGAAATCGCGTTTTCTCGCTGAGCCCAGTGGACGGTGACTCGGTATGAAAACTGCACGGAGGAGCTGTTTTATCGTTTCTACCGTGCAGTTCGACATGTAAACTGCCCAGAAACCGAATCTGCTGACAGATCGAAAATCGGCCGATATCGCGTTTTCGGCCCTCAGAAGCGCCGAAATCGCGTTTTCTCGCTGAGCCCAGTGGACGGTGACTCGGTATGAAAACTGCACGGAGGAGCTGTTTTATCGTTTCTACCGTGCAGTTCGACATGTAAACTGCCCAGAAACCGAATCTGCTGACAGATCGCAAATCGGCCGATATCGCGTTTTCGGCCCTCAGAAGCGCCGAAATCGCGTTTTCTCGCTGAGCCCAGTGGACGGTGACTCGGTATGAAAACTGCACGGAGGAGCTGTTTTATCGTTTCTACCGTGCAGTTCGACATGTAAACTGCCCAGAAACCGAATCTGCTGACAGATCGCAAATCGGCCGATATCGCGTTTTCGGCCCTCAGAAGCGCCGAAATCGCGTTTTCTCGCTGAGCCCAGTGGACGGTGACTCGGTATGAAAACTGCACGGAGGAGCTGTTTTATCGTTTCTACCGTGCAGTTCGACATGTAAACTGCCCAGAAACCGAATCTGCTGACAGATCGCAAATCGGCCGATATCGCGTTTTCGGCCCTCAGAAGCGCCGAAATCGCGTTTTCTCGCTGAGCCCAGTGGACGGTGACTCGGTATGAAAACTGCACGGAGGAGCTGTTTTATCGTTTCTACCGTGCAGTTCGACATGTAAACTGCCCAGAAACCGAATCTGCTGACAGATCGCAAATCGGCCGATATCGCGTTTTCGGCCCTCAGAAGCGCCGAAATCGCGTTTTCTCGCTGAGCCCAGTGGACGGTGACTCGGTATGAAAACTGCACGGAGGAGCTGTTTTATCGTTTCTACCGTGCAGTTCGACATGTAAACTGCCCAGAAACCGAATCTGCTGACAGATCGCAAATCGGCCGATATCGCGTTTTCGGCCCTCAGAAGCGCCGAAATCGCGTTTTCTCGCTGAGCCCAGTGGACGGTGACTCGGTATGAAAACTGCACGGAGGAGCTGTTTTATCGTTTCTACCGTGCAGTTCGACATGTAAACTGCCCAGAAACCGAATCTGCTGACAGATCGCAAATCGGCCGATATCGCGTTTTCGGCCCTCAGAAGCGCCGAAATCGCGTTTTCTCGCTGAGCCCAGTGGACGGTGACTCGGTATGAAAACTGCACGGAGGAGCTGTTTTATCGTTTCTACCGTGCAGTTCGACATGTAAACTGCCCAGAAACCGAATCTGCTGACAGATCGCAAATCGGCCGATATCGCGTTTTCGGCCCTCAGAAGCGCCGAAATCGCGTTTTCTCGCTGAGCCCAGTGGACGGTGACTCGGTATGAAAACTGCACGGAGGAGCTGTTTTATCGTTTCTACCGTGCAGTTCGACATGTAAACTGCCCAGAAACCGAATCTGCTGACAGATCGCAAATCGGCCGATATCGCGTTTTCGGCCCTCAGAAGCGCCGAAATCGCGTTTTCTCGCTGAGCCCAGTGGACGGTGACTCGGTATGAAAACTGCACGGAGGAGCTGTTTTATCGTTTCTACCGTGCAGTTCGACATGTAAACTGCCCAGAAACCGAATCTGCTGACAGATCGCAAATCGGCCGATATCGCGTTTTCGGCCCTCAGAAGCGCCGAAATCGCGTTTTCTCGCTGAGCCCAGTGGACGGTGACTCGGTATGAAAACTGCACGGAGGAGCTGTTTTATCGTTTCTACCGTGCAGTTCGACATGTAAACTGCCCAGAAACCGAATCTGCTGACAGATCGCAAATCGGCCGATATCGCGTTTTCGGCCCTCAGAAGCGCCGAAATCGCGTTTTCTCGCTGAGCCCAGTGGACGGTGACTCGGTATGAAAACTGCACGGAGGAGCTGTTTTATCGTTTCTACCGTGCAGTTCGACATGTAAACTGCCCAGAAACCGAATCTGCTGACAGATCGCAAATCGGCCGATATCGCGTTTTCGGCCCTCAGAAGCGCCGAAATCGCGTTTTCTCGCTGAGCCCAGTGGACGGTGACTCGGTATGAAAACTGCACGGAGGAGCTGTTTTATCGTTTCTACCGTGCAGTTCGACATGTAAACTGCCCAGAAACCGAATCTGCTGACAGATCGAAAATCGGCCGATATCGCGTTTTCGGCCCTCAGAAGCGCCGAAATCGCGTTTTCTCGCTGAGCCCAGTGGACGGTGACTCGGTATGAAAACTGCACGGAGGAGCTGTTTTATCGTTTCTACCGTGCAGTTCGACATGTAAACTGCCCAGAAACCGAATCTGCTGACAGATCGAAAATCGGCCGATATCGCGTTTTCGGCCCTCAGAAGCGCCGAAATCGCGTTTTCTCGCTGAGCCCAGTGGACGGTGACTCGGTATGAAAACTGCACGGAGGAGCTGTTTTATCGTTTCTACCGTGCAGTTCGACATGTAAACTGCCCAGAAACCGAATCTGCTGACAGATCGCAAATCGGCCGATATCGCGTTTTCGGCCCTCAGAAGCGCCGAAATCGCGTTTTCTCGCTGAGCCCAGTGGACGGTGACTCGGTATGAAAACTGCACGGAGGAGCTGTTTTATCGTTTCTACCGTGCAGTTCGACATGTAAACTGCCCAGAAACCGAATCTGCTGACAGATCGCAAATCGGCCGATATCGCGTTTTCGGCCCTCAGAAGCGCCGAAATCGCGTTTTCTCGCTGAGCCCAGTGGACGGTGACTCGGTATGAAAACTGCACGGAGGAGCTGTTTTATCGTTTCTACCGTGCAGTTCGACATGTAAACTGCCCAGAAACCGAATCTGCTGACAGATCGCAAATCGGCCGATATCGCGTTTTCGGCCCTCAGAAGCGCCGAAATCGCGTTTTCTCGCTGAGCCCAGTGGACGGTGACTCGGTATGAAAACTGCACGGAGGAGCTGTTTTATCGTTTCTACCGTGCAGTTCGACATGTAAACTGCCCAGAAACCGAATCTGCTGACAGATCGCAAATCGGCCGATATCGCGTTTTCGGCCCTCAGAAGCGCCGAAATCGCGTTTTCTCGCTGAGCCCAGTGGACGGTGACTCGGTATGAAAACTGCACGGAGGAGCTGTTTTATCGTTTCTACCGTGCAGTTCGACATGTAAACTGCCCAGAAACCGAATCTGCTGACAGATCGCAAATCGGCCGATATCGCGTTTTCGGCCCTCAGAAGCGCCGAAATCGCGTTTTCTCGCTGAGCCCAGTGGACGGTGACTCGGTATGAAAACTGCACGGAGGAGCTGTTTTATCGTTTCTACCGTGCAGTTCGACATGTAAACTGCCCAGAAACCGAATCTGCTGACAGATCGCAAATCGGCCGATATCGCGTTTTCGGCCCTCAGAAGCGCCGAAATCGCGTTTTCTCGCTGAGCCCAGTGGACGGTGACTCGGTATGAAAACTGCACGGAGGAGCTGTTTTATCGTTTCTACCGTGCAGTTCGACATGTAAACTGCCCAGAAACCGAATCTGCTGACAGATCGCAAATCGGCCGATATCGCGTTTTCGGCCCTCAGAAGCGCCGAAATCGCGTTTTCTCGCTGAGCCCAGTGGACGGTGACTCGGTATGAAAACTGCACGGAGGAGCTGTTTTATCGTTTCTACCGTGCAGTTCGACATGTAAACTGCCCAGAAACCGAATCTGCTGACAGATCGCAAATCGGCCGATATCGCGTTTTCGGCCCTCAGAAGCGCCGAAATCGCGTTTTCTCGCTGAGCCCAGTGGACGGTGACTCGGTATGAAAACTGCACGGAGGAGCTGTTTTATCGTTTCTACCGTGCAGTTCGACATGTAAACTGCCCAGAAACCGAATCTGCTGACAGATCGCAAATCGGCCGATATCGCGTTTTCGGCCCTCAGAAGCGCCGAAATCGCGTTTTCTCGCTGAGCCCAGTGGACGGTGACTCGGTATGAAAACTGCACGGAGGAGCTGTTTTATCGTTTCTACCGTGCAGTTCGACATGTAAACTGCCCAGAAACCGAATCTGCTGACAGATCGCAAATCGGCCGATATCGCGTTTTCGGCCCTCAGAAGCGCCGAAATCGCGTTTTCTCGCTGAGCCCAGTGGACGGTGACTCGGTATGAAAACTGCACGGAGGAGCTGTTTTATCGTTTCTACCGTGCAGTTCGACATGTAAACTGCCCAGAAACCGAATCTGCTGACAGATCGCAAATCGGCCGATATCGCGTTTTCGGCCCTCAGAAGCGCCGAAATCGCGTTTTCTCGCTGAGCCCAGTGGACGGTGACTCGGTATGAAAACTGCACGGAGGAGCTGTTTTATCGTTTCTACCGTGCAGTTCGACATGTAAACTGCCCAGAAACCGAATCTGCTGACAGATCGCAAATCGGCCGATATCGCGTTTTCGGCCCTCAGAAGCGCCGAAATCGCGTTTTCTCGCTGAGCCCAGTGGACGGTGACTCGGTATGAAAACTGCACGGAGGAGCTGTTTTATCGTTTCTACCGTGCAGTTCGACATGTAAACTGCCCAGAAACCGAATCTGCTGACAGATCGAAAATCGGCCGATATCGCGTTTTCGGCCCTCAGAAGCGCCGAAATCGCGTTTTCTCGCTGAGCCCAGTGGACGGTGACTCGGTATGAAAACTGCACGGAGGAGCTGTTTTATCGTTTCTACCGTGCAGTTCGACATGTAAACTGCCCAGAAACCGAATCTGCTGACAGATCGCAAATCGGCCGATATCGCGTTTTCGGCCCTCAGAAGCGCCGAAATCGCGTTTTCTCGCTGAGCCCAGTGGACGGTGACTCGGTATGAAAACTGCACGGAGGAGCTGTTTTATCGTTTCTACCGTGCAGTTCGACATGTAAACTGCCCAGAAACCGAATCTGCTGACAGATCGCAAATCGGCCGATATCGCGTTTTCGGCCCTCAGAAGCGCCGAAATCGCGTTTTCTCGCTGAGCCCAGTGGACGGTGACTCGGTATGAAAACTGCACGGAGGAGCTGTTTTATCGTTTCTACCGTGCAGTTCGACATGTAAACTGCCCAGAAACCGAATCTGCTGACAGATCGCAAATCGGCCGATATCGCGTTTTCGGCCCTCAGAAGCGCCGAAATCGCGTTTTCTCGCTGAGCCCAGTGGACGGTGACTCGGTATGAAAACTGCACGGAGGAGCTGTTTTATCGTTTCTACCGTGCAGTTCGACATGTAAACTGCCCAGAAACCGAATCTGCTGACAGATCGCAAATCGGCCGATATCGCGTTTTCGGCCCTCAGAAGCGCCGAAATCGCGTTTTCTCGCTGAGCCCAGTGGACGGTGACTCGGTATGAAAACTGCACGGAGGAGCTGTTTTATCGTTTCTACCGTGCAGTTCGACATGTAAACTGCCCAGAAACCGAATCTGCTGACAGATCGCAAATCGGCCGATATCGCGTTTTCGGCCCTCAGAAGCGCCGAAATCGCGTTTTCTCGCTGAGCCCAGTGGACGGTGACTCGGTATGAAAACTGCACGGAGGAGCTGTTTTATCGTTTCTACCGTGCAGTTCGACATGTAAACTGCCCAGAAACCGAATCTGCTGACAGATCGCAAATCGGCCGATATCGCGTTTTCGGCCCTCAGAAGCGCCGAAATCGCGTTTTCTCGCTGAGCCCAGTGGACGGTGACTCGGTATGAAAACTGCACGGAGGAGCTGTTTTATCGTTTCTACCGTGCAGTTCGACATGTAAACTGCCCAGAAACCGAATCTGCTGACAGATCGAAAATCGGCCGATATCGCGTTTTCGGCCCTCAGAAGCGCCGAAATCGCGTTTTCTCGCTGAGCCCAGTGGACGGTGACTCGGTATGAAAACTGCACGGAGGAGCTGTTTTATCGTTTCTACCGTGCAGTTCGACATGTAAACTGCCCAGAAACCGAATCTGCTGACAGATCGCAAATCGGCCGATATCGCGTTTTCGGCCCTCAGAAGCGCCGAAATCGCGTTTTCTCGCTGAGCCCAGTGGACGGTGACTCGGTATGAAAACTGCACGGAGGAGCTGTTTTATCGTTTCTACCGTGCAGTTCGACATGTAAACTGCCCAGAAACCGAATCTGCTGACAGATCGCAAATCGGCCGATATCGCGTTTTCGGCCCTCAGAAGCGCCGAAATCGCGTTTTCTCGCTGAGCCCAGTGGACGGTGACTCGGTATGAAAACTGCACGGAGGAGCTGTTTTATCGTTTCTACCGTGCAGTTCGACATGTAAACTGCCCAGAAACCGAATCTGCTGACAGATCGCAAATCGGCCGATATCGCGTTTTCGGCCCTCAGAAGCGCCGAAATCGCGTTTTCTCGCTGAGCCCAGTGGACGGTGACTCGGTATGAAAACTGCACGGAGGAGCTGTTTTATCGTTTCTACCGTGCAGTTCGACATGTAAACTGCCCAGAAACCGAATCTGCTGACAGATCGCAAATCGGCCGATATCGCGTTTTCGGCCCTCAGAAGCGCCGAAATCGCGTTTTCTCGCTGAGCCCAGTGGACGGTGACTCGGTATGAAAACTGCACGGAGGAGCTGTTTTATCGTTTCTACCGTGCAGTTCGACATGTAAACTGCCCAGAAACCGAATCTGCTGACAGATCGCAAATCGGCCGATATCGCGTTTTCGGCCCTCAGAAGCGCCGAAATCGCGTTTTCTCGCTGAGCCCAGTGGACGGTGACTCGGTATGAAAACTGCACGGAGGAGCTGTTTTATCGTTTCTACCGTGCAGTTCGACATGTAAACTGCCCAGAAACCGAATCTGCTGACAGATCGCAAATCGGCCGATATCGCGTTTTCGGCCCTCAGAAGCGCCGAAATCGCGTTTTCTCGCTGAGCCGACGGTGACTCGGTATGAAAACTGCACGGAGGAGCTGTTTTATCGTTTCTACCGTGCAGTTCGACATGTAAACTGCCCAGAAACCGAATCTGCTGACAGATCGCAAATCGGCCGATATCGCGTTTTCGGCCCTCAGAAGCGCCGAAATCGCGTTTTCTCGCTGAGCCCAGTGGACGGTGACTCGGTATGAAAACTGCACGGAGGAGCTGTTTTATCGTTTCTACCGTGCAGTTCGACATGTAAACTGCCCAGAAACCGAATCTGCTGACAGATCGAAAATCGGCCGATATCGCGTTTTCGGCCCTCAGAAGCGCCGAAATCGCGTTTTCTCGCTGAGCCCAGTGGACGGTGACTCGGTATGAAAACTGCACGGAGGAGCTGTTTTATCGTTTCTACCGTGCAGTTCGACATGTAAACTGCCCAGAAACCGAATCTGCTGACAGATCGCAAATCGGCCGATATCGCGTTTTCGGCCCTCAGAAGCGCCGAAATCGCGTTTTCTCGCTGAGCCCAGTGGACGGTGACTCGGTATGAAAACTGCACGGAGGAGCTGTTTTATCGTTTCTACCGTGCAGTTCGACATGTAAACTGCCCAGAAACCGAATCTGCTGACAGATCGCAAATCGGCCGATATCGCGTTTTCGGCCCTCAGAAGCGCCGAAATCGCGTTTTCTCGCTGAGCCCAGTGGACGGTGACTCGGTATGAAAACTGCACGGAGGAGCTGTTTTATCGTTTCTACCGTGCAGTTCGACATGTAAACTGCCCAGAAACCGAATCTGCTGACAGATCGAAAATCGGCCGATATCGCGTTTTCGGCCCTCAGAAGCGCCGAAATCGCGTTTTCTCGCTGAGCCCAGTGGACGGTGACTCGGTATGAAAACTGCACGGAGGAGCTGTTTTATCGTTTCTACCGTGCAGTTCGACATGTAAACTGCCCAGAAACCGAATCTGCTGACAGATCGCAAATCGGCCGATATCGCGTTTTCGGCCCTCAGAAGCGCCGAAATCGCGTTTTCTCGCTGAGCCCAGTGGACGGTGACTCGGTATGAAAACTGCACGGAGGAGCTGTTTTATCGTTTCTACCGTGCAGTTCGACATGTAAACTGCCCAGAAACCGAATCTGCTGACAGATCGCAAATCGGCCGATATCGCGTTTTCGGCCCTCAGAAGCGCCGAAATCGCGTTTTCTCGCTGAGCCCAGTGGACGGTGACTCGGTATGAAAACTGCACGGAGGAGCTGTTTTATCGTTTCTACCGTGCAGTTCGACATGTAAACTGCCCAGAAACCGAATCTGCTGACAGATCGCAAATCGGCCGATATCGCGTTTTCGGCCCTCAGAAGCGCCGAAATCGCGTTTTCTCGCTGAGCCCAGTGGACGGTGACTCGGTATGAAAACTGCACGGAGGAGCTGTTTTATCGTTTCTACCGTGCAGTTCGACATGTAAACTGCCCAGAAACCGAATCTGCTGACAGATCGCAAATCGGCCGATATCGCGTTTTCGGCCCTCAGAAGCGCCGAAATCGCGTTTTCTCGCTGAGCCCAGTGGACGGTGACTCGGTATGAAAACTGCACGGAGGAGCTGTTTTATCGTTTCTACCGTGCAGTTCGACATGTAAACTGCCCAGAAACCGAATCTGCTGACAGATCGCAAATCGGCCGATATCGCGTTTTCGGCCCTCAGAAGCGCCGAAATCGCGTTTTCTCGCTGAGCCCAGTGGACGGTGACTCGGTATGAAAACTGCACGGAGGAGCTGTTTTATCGTTTCTACCGTGCAGTTCGACATGTAAACTGCCCAGAAACCGAATCTGCTGACAGATCGAAAATCGGCCGATATCGCGTTTTCGGCCCTCAGAAGCGCCGAAATCGCGTTTTCTCGCTGAGCCCAGTGGACGGTGACTCGGTATGAAAACTGCACGGAGGAGCTGTTTTATCGTTTCTACCGTGCAGTTCGACATGTAAACTGCCCAGAAACCGAATCTGCTGACAGATCGCAAATCGGCCGATATCGCGTTTTCGGCCCTCAGAAGCGCCGAAATCGCGTTTTCTCGCTGAGCCCAGTGGACGGTGACTCGGTATGAAAACTGCACGGAGGAGCTGTTTTATCGTTTCTACCGTGCAGTTCGACATGTAAACTGCCCAGAAACCGAATCTGCTGACAGATCGCAAATCGGCCGATATCGCGTTTTCGGCCCTCAGAAGCGCCGAAATCGCGTTTTCTCGCTGAGCCCAGTGGACGGTGACTCGGTATGAAAACTGCACGGAGGAGCTGTTTTATCGTTTCTACCGTGCAGTTCGACATGTAAACTGCCCAGAAACCGAATCTGCTGACAGATCGCAAATCGGCCGATATCGCGTTTTCGGCCCTCAGAAGCGCCGAAATCGCGTTTTCTCGCTGAGCCCAGTGGACGGTGACTCGGTATGAAAACTGCACGGAGGAGCTGTTTTATCGTTTCTACCGTGCAGTTCGACATGTAAACTGCCCAGAAACCGAATCTGCTGACAGATCGCAAATCGGCCGATATCGCGTTTTCGGCCCTCAGAAGCGCCGAAATCGCGTTTTCTCGCTGAGCCCAGTGGACGGTGACTCGGTATGAAAACTGCACGGAGGAGCTGTTTTATCGTTTCTACCGTGCAGTTCGACATGTAAACTGCCCAGAAACCGAATCTGCTGACAGATCGCAAATCGGCCGATATCGCGTTTTCGGCCCTCAGAAGCGCCGAAATCGCGTTTTCTCGCTGAGCCCAGTGGACGGTGACTCGGTATGAAAACTGCACGGAGGAGCTGTTTTATCGTTTCTACCGTGCAGTTCGACATGTAAACTGCCCAGAAACCGAATCTGCTGACAGATCGCAAATCGGCCGATATCGCGTTTTCGGCCCTCAGAAGCGCCGAAATCGCGTTTTCTCGCTGAGCCCAGTGGACGGTGACTCGGTATGAAAACTGCACGGAGGAGCTGTTTTATCGTTTCTACCGTGCAGTTCGACATGTAAACTGCCCAGAAACCGAATCTGCTGACAGATCGAAAATCGGCCGATATCGCGTTTTCGGCCCTCAGAAGCGCCGAAATCGCGTTTTCTCGCTGAGCCCAGTGGACGGTGACTCGGTATGAAAACTGCACGGAGGAGCTGTTTTATCGTTTCTACCGTGCAGTTCGACATGTAAACTGCCCAGAAACCGAATCTGCTGACAGATCGCAAATCGGCCGATATCGCGTTTTCGGCCCTCAGAAGCGCCGAAATCGCGTTTTCTCGCTGAGCCCAGTGGACGGTGACTCGGTATGAAAACTGCACGGAGGAGCTGTTTTATCGTTTCTACCGTGCAGTTCGACATGTAAACTGCCCAGAAACCGAATCTGCTGACAGATCGCAAATCGGCCGATATCGCGTTTTCGGCCCTCAGAAGCGCCGAAATCGCGTTTTCTCGCTGAGCCCAGTGGACGGTGACTCGGTATGAAAACTGCACGGAGGAGCTGTTTTATCGTTTCTACCGTGCAGTTCGACATGTAAACTGCCCAGAAACCGAATCTGCTGACAGATCGCAAATCGGCCGATATCGCGTTTTCGGCCCTCAGAAGCGCCGAAATCGCGTTTTCTCGCTGAGCCCAGTGGACGGTGACTCGGTATGAAAACTGCACGGAGGAGCTGTTTTATCGTTTCTACCGTGCAGTTCGACATGTAAACTGCCCAGAAACCGAATCTGCTGACAGATCGCAAATCGGCCGATATCGCGTTTTCGGCCCTCAGAAGCGCCGAAATCGCGTTTTCTCGCTGAGCCCAGTGGACGGTGACTCGGTATGAAAACTGCACGGAGGAGCTGTTTTATCGTTTCTACCGTGCAGTTCGACATGTAAACTGCCCAGAAACCGAATCTGCTGACAGATCGCAAATCGGCCGATATCGCGTTTTCGGCCCTCAGAAGCGCCGAAATCGCGTTTTCTCGCTGAGCCCAGTGGACGGTGACTCGGTATGAAAACTGCACGGAGGAGCTGTTTTATCGTTTCTACCGTGCAGTTCGACATGTAAACTGCCCAGAAACCGAATCTGCTGACAGATCGAAAATCGGCCGATATCGCGTTTTCGGCCCTCAGAAGCGCCGAAATCGCGTTTTCTCGCTGAGCCCAGTGGACGGTGACTCGGTATGAAAACTGCACGGAGGAGCTGTTTTATCGTTTCTACCGTGCAGTTCGACATGTAAACTGCCCAGAAACCGAATCTGCTGACAGATCGCAAATCGGCCGATATCGCGTTTTCGGCCCTCAGAAGCGCCGAAATCGCGTTTTCTCGCTGAGCCCAGTGGACGGTGACTCGGTATGAAAACTGCACGGAGGAGCTGTTTTATCGTTTCTACCGTGCAGTTCGACATGTAAACTGCCCAGAAACCGAATCTGCTGACAGATCGAAAATCGGCCGATATCGCGTTTTCGGCCCTCAGAAGCGCCGAAATCGCGTTTTCTCGCTGAGCCCAGTGGACGGTGACTCGGTATGAAAACTGCACGGAGGAGCTGTTTTATCGTTTCTACCGTGCAGTTCGACATGTAAACTGCCCAGAAACCGAATCTGCTGACAGATCGCAAATCGGCCGATATCGCGTTTTCGGCCCTCAGAAGCGCCGAAATCGCGTTTTCTCGCTGAGCCCAGTGGACGGTGACTCGGTATGAAAACTGCACGGAGGAGCTGTTTTATCGTTTCTACCGTGCAGTTCGACATGTAAACTGCCCAGAAACCGAATCTGCTGACAGATCGCAAATCGGCCGATATCGCGTTTTCGGCCCTCAGAAGCGCCGAAATCGCGTTTTCTCGCTGAGCCCAGTGGACGGTGACTCGGTATGAAAACTGCACGGAGGAGCTGTTTTATCGTTTCTACCGTGCAGTTCGACATGTAAACTGCCCAGAAACCGAATCTGCTGACAGATCGAAAATCGGCCGATATCGCGTTTTCGGCCCTCAGAAGCGCCGAAATCGCGTTTTCTCGCTGAGCCCAGTGGACGGTGACTCGGTATGAAAACTGCACGGAGGAGCTGTTTTATCGTTTCTACCGTGCAGTTCGACATGTAAACTGCCCAGAAACCGAATCTGCTGACAGATCGCAAATCGGCCGATATCGCGTTTTCGGCCCTCAGAAGCGCCGAAATCGCGTTTTCTCGCTGAGCCCAGTGGACGGTGACTCGGTATGAAAACTGCACGGAGGAGCTGTTTTATCGTTTCTACCGTGCAGTTCGACATGTAAACTGCCCAGAAACCGAATCTGCTGACAGATCGCAAATCGGCCGATATCGCGTTTTCGGCCCTCAGAAGCGCCGAAATCGCGTTTTCTCGCTGAGCCCAGTGGACGGTGACTCGGTATGAAAACTGCACGGAGGAGCTGTTTTATCGTTTCTACCGTGCAGTTCGACATGTAAACTGCCCAGAAACCGAATCTGCTGACAGATCGCAAATCGGCCGATATCGCGTTTTCGGCCCTCAGAAGCGCCGAAATCGCGTTTTCTCGCTGAGCCCAGTGGACGGTGACTCGGTATGAAAACTGCACGGAGGAGCTGTTTTATCGTTTCTACCGTGCAGTTCGACATGTAAACTGCCCAGAAACCGAATCTGCTGACAGATCGCAAATCGGCCGATATCGCGTTTTCGGCCCTCAGAAGCGCCGAAATCGCGTTTTCTCGCTGAGCCCAGTGGACGGTGACTCGGTATGAAAACTGCACGGAGGAGCTGTTTTATCGTTTCTACCGTGCAGTTCGACATGTAAACTGCCCAGAAACCGAATCTGCTGACAGATCGCAAATCGGCCGATATCGCGTTTTCGGCCCTCAGAAGCGCCGAAATCGCGTTTTCTCGCTGAGCCCAGTGGACGGTGACTCGGTATGAAAACTGCACGGAGGAGCTGTTTTATCGTTTCTACCGTGCAGTTCGACATGTAAACTGCCCAGAAACCGAATCTGCTGACAGATCGAAAATCGGCCGATATCGCGTTTTCGGCCCTCAGAAGCGCCGAAATCGCGTTTTCTCGCTGAGCCCAGTGGACGGTGACTCGGTATGAAAACTGCACGGAGGAGCTGTTTTATCGTTTCTACCGTGCAGTTCGACATGTAAACTGCCCAGAAACCGAATCTGCTGACAGATCGCAAATCGGCCGATATCGCGTTTTCGGCCCTCAGAAGCGCCGAAATCGCGTTTTCTCGCTGAGCCCAGTGGACGGTGACTCGGTATGAAAACTGCACGGAGGAGCTGTTTTATCGTTTCTACCGTGCAGTTCGACATGTAAACTGCCCAGAAACCGAATCTGCTGACAGATCGAAAATCGGCCGATATCGCGTTTTCGGCCCTCAGAAGCGCCGAAATCGCGTTTTCTCGCTGAGCCCAGTGGACGGTGACTCGGTATGAAAACTGCACGGAGGAGCTGTTTTATCGTTTCTACCGTGCAGTTCGACATGTAAACTGCCCAGAAACCGAATCTGCTGACAGATCGCAAATCGGCCGATATCGCGTTTTCGGCCCTCAGAAGCGCCGAAATCGCGTTTTCTCGCTGAGCCCAGTGGACGGTGACTCGGTATGAAAACTGCACGGAGGAGCTGTTTTATCGTTTCTACCGTGCAGTTCGACATGTAAACTGCCCAGAAACCGAATCTGCTGACAGATCGCAAATCGGCCGATATCGCGTTTTCGGCCCTCAGAAGCGCCGAAATCGCGTTTTCTCGCTGAGCCCAGTGGACGGTGACTCGGTATGAAAACTGCACGGAGGAGCTGTTTTATCGTTTCTACCGTGCAGTTCGACATGTAAACTGCCCAGAAACCGAATCTGCTGACAGATCGCAAATCGGCCGATATCGCGTTTTCGGCCCTCAGAAGCGCCGAAATCGCGTTTTCTCGCTGAGCCCAGTGGACGGTGACTCGGTATGAAAACTGCTGCACGTTTTATCGTTTCTACCGTGCAGTTCGACATGTAAACTGCCCAGAAACCGAATCTGCTGACAGATCGCAAATCGGCCGATATCGCGTTTTCGGCCCTCAGAAGCGCCGAAATCGCGTTTTCTCGCTGAGCCCAGTGGACGGTGACTCGGTATGAAAACTGCACGGAGGAGCTGTTTTATCGTTTCTACCGTGCAGTTCGACATGTAAACTGCCCAGAAACCGAATCTGCTGACAGATCGCAAATCGGCCGATATCGCGTTTTCGGCCCTCAGAAGCGCCGAAATCGCGTTTTCTCGCTGAGCCCAGTGGACGGTGACTCGGTATGAAAACTGCACGGAGGAGCTGTTTTATCGTTTCTACCGTGCAGTTCGACATGTAAACTGCCCAGAAACCGAATCTGCTGACAGATCGCAAATCGGCCGATATCGCGTTTTCGGCCCTCAGAAGCGCCGAAATCGCGTTTTCTCGCTGAGCCCAGTGGACGGTGACTCGGTATGAAAACTGCACGGAGGAGCTGTTTTATCGTTTCTACCGTGCAGTTCGACATGTAAACTGCCCAGAAACCGAATCTGCTGACAGATCGCAAATCGGCCGATATCGCGTTTTCGGCCCTCAGAAGCGCCGAAATCGCGTTTTCTCGCTGAGCCCAGTGGACGGTGACTCGGTATGAAAACTGCACGGAGGAGCTGTTTTATCGTTTCTACCGTGCAGTTCGACATGTAAACTGCCCAGAAACCGAATCTGCTGACAGATCGCAAATCGGCCGATATCGCGTTTTCGGCCCTCAGAAGCGCCGAAATCGCGTTTTCTCGCTGAGCCCAGTGGACGGTGACTCGGTATGAAAACTGCACGGAGGAGCTGTTTTATCGTTTCTACCGTGCAGTTCGACATGTAAACTGCCCAGAAACCGAATCTGCTGACAGATCGCAAATCGGCCGATATCGCGTTTTCGGCCCTCAGAAGCGCCGAAATCGCGTTTTCTCGCTGAGCCCAGTGGACGGTGACTCGGTATGAAAACTGCACGGAGGAGCTGTTTTATCGTTTCTACCGTGCAGTTCGACATGTAAACTGCCCAGAAACCGAATCTGCTGACAGATCGCAAATCGGCCGATATCGCGTTTTCGGCCCTCAGAAGCGCCGAAATCGCGTTTTCTCGCTGAGCCGAGTGGACGGTGACTCGGTATGAAAACTGCACGGAGGAGCTGTTTTATCGTTTCTACCGTGCAGTTCGACATGTAAACTGCCCAGAAACCGAATCTGCTGACAGATCGCAAATCGGCCGATATCGCGTTTTCGGCCCTCAGAAGCGCCGAAATCGCGTTTTCTCGCTGAGCCCAGTGGACGGTGACTCGGTATGAAAACTGCACGGAGGAGCTGTTTTATCGTTTCTACCGTGCAGTTCGACATGTAAACTGCCCAGAAACCGAATCTGCTGACAGATCGAAAATCGGCCGATATCGCGTTTTCGGCCCTCAGAAGCGCCGAAATCGCGTTTTCTCGCTGAGCCCAGTGGACGGTGACTCGGTATGAAAACTGCACGGAGGAGCTGTTTTATCGTTTCTACCGTGCAGTTCGACATGTAAACTGCCCAGAAACCGAATCTGCTGACAGATCGCAAATCGGCCGATATCGCGTTTTCGGCCCTCAGAAGCGCCGAAATCGCGTTTTCTCGCTGAGCCGAGTGGACGGTGACTCGGTATGAAAACTGCACGGAGGAGCTGTTTTATCGTTTCTACCGTGCAGTTCGACATGTAAACTGCCCAGAAACCGAATCTGCTGACAGATCGCAAATCGGCCGATATCGCGTTTTCGGCCCTCAGAAGCGCCGAAATCGCGTTTTCTCGCTGAGCCCAGTGGACGGTGACTCGGTATGAAAACTGCACGGAGGAGCTGTTTTATCGTTTCTACCGTGCAGTTCGACATGTAAACTGCCCAGAAACCGAATCTGCTGACAGATCGAAAATCGGCCGATATCGCGTTTTCGGCCCTCAGAAGCGCCGAAATCGCGTTTTCTCGCTGAGCCGAGTGGACGGTGACTCGGTATGAAAACTGCACGGAGGAGCTGTTTTATCGTTTCTACCGTGCAGTTCGACATGTAAACTGCCCAGAAACCGAATCTGCTGACAGATCGCAAATCGGCCGATATCGCGTTTTCGGCCCTCAGAAGCGCCGAAATCGCGTTTTCTCGCTGAGCCGAGTGGACGGTGACTCGGTATGAAAACTGCACGGAGGAGCTGTTTTATCGTTTCTACCGTGCAGTTCGACATGTAAACTGCCCAGAAACCGAATCTGCTGACAGATCGCAAATCGGCCGATATCGCGTTTTCGGCCCTCAGAAGCGCCGAAATCGCGTTTTCTCGCTGAGCCCAGTGGACGGTGACTCGGTATGAAAACTGCACGGAGGAGCTGTTTTATCGTTTCTACCGTGCAGTTCGACATGTAAACTGCCCAGAAACCGAATCTGCTGACAGATCGAAAATCGGCCGATATCGCGTTTTCGGCCCTCAGAAGCGCCGAAATCGCGTTTTCTCGCTGAGCCCAGTGGACGGTGACTCGGTATGAAAACTGCACGGAGGAGCTGTTTTATCGTTTCTACCGTGCAGTTCGACATGTAAACTGCCCAGAAACCGAATCTGCTGACAGATCGCAAATCGGCCGATATCGCGTTTTCGGCCCTCAGAAGCGCCGAAATCGCGTTTTCTCGCTGAGCCCAGTGGACGGTGACTCGGTATGAAAACTGCACGGAGGAGCTGTTTTATCGTTTCTACCGTGCAGTTCGACATGTAAACTGCCCAGAAACCGAATCTGCTGACAGATCGCAAATCGGCCGATATCGCGTTTTCGGCCCTCAGAAGCGCCGAAATCGCGTTTTCTCGCTGAGCCCAGTGGACGGTGACTCGGTATGAAAACTGCACGGAGGAGCTGTTTTATCGTTTCTACCGTGCAGTTCGACATGTAAACTGCCCAGAAACCGAATCTGCTGACAGATCGCAAATCGGCCGATATCGCGTTTTCGGCCCTCAGAAGCGCCGAAATCGCGTTTTCTCGCTGAGCCCAGTGGACGGTGACTCGGTATGAAAACTGCACGGAGGAGCTGTTTTATCGTTTCTACCGTGCAGTTCGACATGTAAACTGCCCAGAAACCGAATCTGCTGACAGATCGAAAATCGGCCGATATCGCGTTTTCGGCCCTCAGAAGCGCCGAAATCGCGTTTTCTCGCTGAGCCGAGTGGACGGTGACTCGGTATGAAAACTGCACGGAGGAGCTGTTTTATCGTTTCTACCGTGCAGTTCGACATGTAAACTGCCCAGAAACCGAATCTGCTGACAGATCGCAAATCGGCCGATATCGCGTTTTCGGCCCTCAGAAGCGCCGAAATCGCGTTTTCTCGCTGAGCCCAGTGGACGGTGACTCGGTATGAAAACTGCACGGAGGAGCTGTTTTATCGTTTCTACCGTGCAGTTCGACATGTAAACTGCCCAGAAACCGAATCTGCTGACAGATCGCAAATCGGCCGATATCGCGTTTTCGGCCCTCAGAAGCGCCGAAATCGCGTTTTCTCGCTGAGCCCAGTGGACGGTGACTCGGTATGAAAACTGCACGGAGGAGCTGTTTTATCGTTTCTACCGTGCAGTTCGACATGTAAACTGCCCAGAAACCGAATCTGCTGACAGATCGAAAATCGGCCGATATCGCGTTTTCGGCCCTCAGAAGCGCCGAAATCGCGTTTTCTCGCTGAGCCCAGTGGACGGTGACTCGGTATGAAAACTGCACGGAGGAGCTGTTTTATCGTTTCTACCGTGCAGTTCGACATGTAAACTGCCCAGAAACCGAATCTGCTGACAGATCGCAAATCGGCCGATATCGCGTTTTCGGCCCTCAGAAGCGCCGAAATCGCGTTTTCTCGCTGAGCCCAGTGGACGGTGACTCGGTATGAAAACTGCACGGAGGAGCTGTTTTATCGTTTCTACCGTGCAGTTCGACATGTAAACTGCCCAGAAACCGAATCTGCTGACAGATCGCAAATCGGCCGATATCGCGTTTTCGGCCCTCAGAAGCGCCGAAATCGCGTTTTCTCGCTGAGCCCAGTGGACGGTGACTCGGTATGAAAACTGCACGGAGGAGCTGTTTTATCGTTTCTACCGTGCAGTTCGACATGTAAACTGCCCAGAAACCGAATCTGCTGACAGATCGCAAATCGGCCGATATCGCGTTTTCGGCCCTCAGAAGCGCCGAAATCGCGTTTTCTCGCTGAGCCCAGTGGACGGTGACTCGGTATGAAAACTGCACGGAGGAGCTGTTTTATCGTTTCTACCGTGCAGTTCGACATGTAAACTGCCCAGAAACCGAATCTGCTGACAGATCGCAAATCGGCCGATATCGCGTTTTCGGCCCTCAGAAGCGCCGAAATCGCGTTTTCTCGCTGAGCCGAGTGGACGGTGACTCGGTATGAAAACTGCACGGAGGAGCTGTTTTATCGTTTCTACCGTGCAGTTCGACATGTAAACTGCCCAGAAACCGAATCTGCTGACAGATCGCAAATCGGCCGATATCGCGTTTTCGGCCCTCAGAAGCGCCGAAATCGCGTTTTCTCGCTGAGCCCAGTGGACGGTGACTCGGTATGAAAACTGCACGGAGGAGCTGTTTTATCGTTTCTACCGTGCAGTTCGACATGTAAACTGCCCAGAAACCGAATCTGCTGACAGATCGAAAATCGGCCGATATCGCGTTTTCGGCCCTCAGAAGCGCCGAAATCGCGTTTTCTCGCTGAGCCCAGTGGACGGTGACTCGGTATGAAAACTGCACGGAGGAGCTGTTTTATCGTTTCTACCGTGCAGTTCGACATGTAAACTGCCCAGAAACCGAATCTGCTGACAGATCGAAAATCGGCCGATATCGCGTTTTCGGCCCTCAGAAGCGCCGAAATCGCGTTTTCTCGCTGAGCCCAGTGGACGGTGACTCGGTATGAAAACTGCACGGAGGAGCTGTTTTATCGTTTCTACCGTGCAGTTCGACATGTAAACTGCCCAGAAACCGAATCTGCTGACAGATCGCAAATCGGCCGATATCGCGTTTTCGGCCCTCAGAAGCGCCGAAATCGCGTTTTCTCGCTGAGCCCAGTGGACGGTGACTCGGTATGAAAACTGCACGGAGGAGCTGTTTTATCGTTTCTACCGTGCAGTTCGACATGTAAACTGCCCAGAAACCGAATCTGCTGACAGATCGCAAATCGGCCGATATCGCGTTTTCGGCCCTCAGAAGCGCCGAAATCGCGTTTTCTCGCTGAGCCCAGTGGACGGTGACTCGGTATGAAAACTGCACGGAGGAGCTGTTTTATCGTTTCTACCGTGCAGTTCGACATGTAAACTGCCCAGAAACCGAATCTGCTGACAGATCGCAAATCGGCCGATATCGCGTTTTCGGCCCTCAGAAGCGCCGAAATCGCGTTTTCTCGCTGAGCCCAGTGGACGGTGACTCGGTATGAAAACTGCACGGAGGAGCTGTTTTATCGTTTCTACCGTGCAGTTCGACATGTAAACTGCCCAGAAACCGAATCTGCTGACAGATCGCAAATCGGCCGATATCGCGTTTTCGGCCCTCAGAAGCGCCGAAATCGCGTTTTCTCGCTGAGCCCAGTGGACGGTGACTCGGTATGAAAACTGCACGGAGGAGCTGTTTTATCGTTTCTACCGTGCAGTTCGACATGTAAACTGCCCAGAAACCGAATCTGCTGACAGATCGAAATCGGCCGATATCGCGTTTTCGGCCCTCAGAAGCGCCGAAATCGCGTTTTCTCGCTGAGCCCAGTGGACGGTGACTCGGTATGAAAACTGCACGGAGGAGCTGTTTTATCGTTTCTACCGTGCAGTTCGACATGTAAACTGCCCAGAAACCGAATCTGCTGACAGATCGAAAATCGGCCGATATCGCGTTTTCGGCCCTCAGAAGCGCCGAAATCGCGTTTTCTCGCTGAGCCCAGTGGACGGTGACTCGGTATGAAAACTGCACGGAGGAGCTGTTTTATCGTTTCTACCGTGCAGTTCGACATGTAAACTGCCCAGAAACCGAATCTGCTGACAGATCGCAAATCGGCCGATATCGCGTTTTCGGCCCTCAGAAGCGCCGAAATCGCGTTTTCTCGCTGAGCCCAGTGGACGGTGACTCGGTATGAAAACTGCACGGAGGAGCTGTTTTATCGTTTCTACCGTGCAGTTCGACATGTAAACTGCCCAGAAACCGAATCTGCTGACAGATCGCAAATCGGCCGATATCGCGTTTTCGGCCCTCAGAAGCGCCGAAATCGCGTTTTCTCGCTGAGCCCAGTGGACGGTGACTCGGTATGAAAACTGCACGGAGGAGCTGTTTTATCGTTTCTACCGTGCAGTTCGACATGTAAACTGCCCAGAAACCGAATCTGCTGACAGATCGAAAATCGGCCGATATCGCGTTTTCGGCCCTCAGAAGCGCCGAAATCGCGTTTTCTCGCTGAGCCCAGTGGACGGTGACTCGGTATGAAAACTGCACGGAGGAGCTGTTTTATCGTTTCTACCGTGCAGTTCGACATGTAAACTGCCCAGAAACCGAATCTGCTGACAGATCGCAAATCGGCCGATATCGCGTTTTCGGCCCTCAGAAGCGCCGAAATCGCGTTTTCTCGCTGAGCCCAGTGGACGGTGACTCGGTATGAAAACTGCACGGAGGAGCTGTTTTATCGTTTCTACCGTGCAGTTCGACATGTAAACTGCCCAGAAACCGAATCTGCTGACAGATCGAAAATCGGCCGATATCGCGTTTTCGGCCCTCAGAAGCGCCGAAATCGCGTTTTCTCGCTGAGCCCAGTGGACGGTGACTCGGTATGAAAACTGCACGGAGGAGCTGTTTTATCGTTTCTACCGTGCAGTTCGACATGTAAACTGCCCAGAAACCGAATCTGCTGACAGATCGCAAATCGGCCGATATCGCGTTTTCGGCCCTCAGAAGCGCCGAAATCGCGTTTTCTCGCTGAGCCCAGTGGACGGTGACTCGGTATGAAAACTGCACGGAGGAGCTGTTTTATCGTTTCTACCGTGCAGTTCGACATGTAAACTGCCCAGAAACCGAATCTGCTGACAGATCGCAAATCGGCCGATATCGCGTTTTCGGCCCTCAGAAGCGCCGAAATCGCGTTTTCTCGCTGAGCCCAGTGGACGGTGACTCGGTATGAAAACTGCACGGAGGAGCTGTTTTATCGTTTCTACCGTGCAGTTCGACATGTAAACTGCCCAGAAACCGAATCTGCTGACAGATCGCAAATCGGCCGATATCGCGTTTTCGGCCCTCAGAAGCGCCGAAATCGCGTTTTCTCGCTGAGCCCAGTGGACGGTGACTCGGTATGAAAACTGCACGGAGGAGCTGTTTTATCGTTTCTACCGTGCAGTTCGACATGTAAACTGCCCAGAAACCGAATCTGCTGACAGATCGCAAATCGGCCGATATCGCGTTTTCGGCCCTCAGAAGCGCCGAAATCGCGTTTTCTCGCTGAGCCCAGTGGACGGTGACTCGGTATGAAAACTGCACGGAGGAGCTGTTTTATCGTTTCTACCGTGCAGTTCGACATGTAAACTGCCCAGAAACCGAATCTGCTGACAGATCGAAAATCGGCCGATATCGCGTTTTCGGCCCTCAGAAGCGCCGAAATCGCGTTTTCTCGCTGAGCCCAGTGGACGGTGACTCGGTATGAAAACTGCACGGAGGAGCTGTTTTATCGTTTCTACCGTGCAGTTCGACATGTAAACTGCCCAGAAACCGAATCTGCTGACAGATCGCAAATCGGCCGATATCGCGTTTTCGGCCCTCAGAAGCGCCGAAATCGCGTTTTCTCGCTGAGCCCAGTGGACGGTGACTCGGTATGAAAACTGCACGGAGGAGCTGTTTTATCGTTTCTACCGTGCAGTTCGACATGTAAACTGCCCAGAAACCGAATCTGCTGACAGATCGCAAATCGGCCGATATCGCGTTTTCGGCCCTCAGAAGCGCCGAAATCGCGTTTTCTCGCTGAGCCCAGTGGACGGTGACTCGGTATGAAAACTGCACGGAGGAGCTGTTTTATCGTTTCTACCGTGCAGTTCGACATGTAAACTGCCCAGAAACCGAATCTGCTGACAGATCGAAAATCGGCCGATATCGCGTTTTCGGCCCTCAGAAGCGCCGAAATCGCGTTTTCTCGCTGAGCCGAGTGGACGGTGACTCGGTATGAAAACTGCACGGAGGAGCTGTTTTATCGTTTCTACCGTGCAGTTCGACATGTAAACTGCCCAGAAACCGAATCTGCTGACAGATCGAAAATCGGCCGATATCGCGTTTTCGGCCCTCAGAAGCGCCGAAATCGCGTTTTCTCGCTGAGCCCAGTGGACGGTGACTCGGTATGAAAACTGCACGGAGGAGCTGTTTTATCGTTTCTACCGTGCAGTTCGACATGTAAACTGCCCAGAAACCGAATCTGCTGACAGATCGCAAATCGGCCGATATCGCGTTTTCGGCCCTCAGAAGCGCCGAAATCGCGTTTTCTCGCTGAGCCCAGTGGACGGTGACTCGGTATGAAAACTGCACGGAGGAGCTGTTTTATCGTTTCTACCGTGCAGTTCGACATGTAAACTGCCCAGAAACCGAATCTGCTGACAGATCGCAAATCGGCCGATATCGCGTTTTCGGCCCTCAGAAGCGCCGAAATCGCGTTTTCTCGCTGAGCCCAGTGGACGGTGACTCGGTATGAAAACTGCACGGAGGAGCTGTTTTATCGTTTCTACCGTGCAGTTCGACATGTAAACTGCCCAGAAACCGAATCTGCTGACAGATCGCAAATCGGCCGATATCGCGTTTTCGGCCCTCAGAAGCGCCGAAATCGCGTTTTCTCGCTGAGCCGTGGACGGTGACTCGGTATGAAAACTGCACGGAGGAGCTGTTTTATCGTTTCTACCGTGCAGTTCGACATGTAAACTGCCCAGAAACCGAATCTGCTGACAGATCGCAAATCGGCCGATATCGCGTTTTCGGCCCTCAGAAGCGCCGAAATCGCGTTTTCTCGCTGAGCCCAGTGGACGGTGACTCGGTATGAAAACTGCACGGAGGAGCTGTTTTATCGTTTCTACCGTGCAGTTCGACATGTAAACTGCCCAGAAACCGAATCTGCTGACAGATCGAAAATCGGCCGATATCGCGTTTTCGGCCCTCAGAAGCGCCGAAATCGCGTTTTCTCGCTGAGCCCAGTGGACGGTGACTCGGTATGAAAACTGCACGGAGGAGCTGTTTTATCGTTTCTACCGTGCAGTTCGACATGTAAACTGCCCAGAAACCGAATCTGCTGACAGATCGCAAATCGGCCGATATCGCGTTTTCGGCCCTCAGAAGCGCCGAAATCGCGTTTTCTCGCTGAGCCCAGTGGACGGTGACTCGGTATGAAAACTGCACGGAGGAGCTGTTTTATCGTTTCTACCGTGCAGTTCGACATGTAAACTGCCCAGAAACCGAATCTGCTGACAGATCGCAAATCGGCCGATATCGCGTTTTCGGCCCTCAGAAGCGCCGAAATCGCGTTTTCTCGCTGAGCCCAGTGGACGGTGACTCGGTATGAAAACTGCACGGAGGAGCTGTTTTATCGTTTCTACCGTGCAGTTCGACATGTAAACTGCCCAGAAACCGAATCTGCTGACAGATCGCAAATCGGCCGATATCGCGTTTTCGGCCCTCAGAAGCGCCGAAATCGCGTTTTCTCGCTGAGCCCAGTGGACGGTGACTCGGTATGAAAACTGCACGGAGGAGCTGTTTTATCGTTTCTACCGTGCAGTTCGACATGTAAACTGCCCAGAAACCGAATCTGCTGACAGATCGCAAATCGGCCGATATCGCGTTTTCGGCCCTCAGAAGCGCCGAAATCGCGTTTTCTCGCTGAGCCCAGTGGACGGTGACTCGGTATGAAAACTGCACGGAGGAGCTGTTTTATCGTTTCTACCGTGCAGTTCGACATGTAAACTGCCCAGAAACCGAATCTGCTGACAGATCGCAAATCGGCCGATATCGCGTTTTCGGCCCTCAGAAGCGCCGAAATCGCGTTTTCTCGCTGAGCCCAGTGGACGGTGACTCGGTATGAAAACTGCACGGAGGAGCTGTTTTATCGTTTCTACCGTGCAGTTCGACATGTAAACTGCCCAGAAACCGAATCTGCTGACAGATCGCAAATCGGCCGATATCGCGTTTTCGGCCCTCAGAAGCGCCGAAATCGCGTTTTCTCGCTGAGCCCAGTGGACGGTGACTCGGTATGAAAACTGCACGGAGGAGCTGTTTTATCGTTTCTACCGTGCAGTTCGACATGTAAACTGCCCAGAAACCGAATCTGCTGACAGATCGCAAATCGGCCGATATCGCGTTTTCGGCCCTCAGAAGCGCCGAAATCGCGTTTTCTCGCTGAGCCCAGTGGACGGTGACTCGGTATGAAAACTGCACGGAGGAGCTGTTTTATCGTTTCTACCGTGCAGTTCGACATGTAAACTGCCCAGAAACCGAATCTGCTGACAGATCGCAAATCGGCCGATATCGCGTTTTCGGCCCTCAGAAGCGCCGAAATCGCGTTTTCTCGCTGAGCCCAGTGGACGGTGACTCGGTATGAAAACTGCACGGAGGAGCTGTTTTATCGTTTCTACCGTGCAGTTCGACATGTAAACTGCCCAGAAACCGAATCTGCTGACAGATCGCAAATCGGCCGATATCGCGTTTTCGGCCCTCAGAAGCGCCGAAATCGCGTTTTCTCGCTGAGCCCAGTGGACGGTGACTCGGTATGAAAACTGCACGGAGGAGCTGTTTTATCGTTTCTACCGTGCAGTTCGACATGTAAACTGCCCAGAAACCGAATCTGCTGACAGATCGAAAATCGGCCGATATCGCGTTTTCGGCCCTCAGAAGCGCCGAAATCGCGTTTTCTCGCTGAGCCCAGTGGACGGTGACTCGGTATGAAAACTGCACGGAGGAGCTGTTTTATCGTTTCTACCGTGCAGTTCGACATGTAAACTGCCCAGAAACCGAATCTGCTGACAGATCGCAAATCGGCCGATATCGCGTTTTCGGCCCTCAGAAGCGCCGAAATCGCGTTTTCTCGCTGAGCCCAGTGGACGGTGACTCGGTATGAAAACTGCACGGAGGAGCTGTTTTATCGTTTCTACCGTGCAGTTCGACATGTAAACTGCCCAGAAACCGAATCTGCTGACAGATCGCAATCGGCCGATATCGCGTTTTCGGCCCTCAGAAGCGCCGAAATCGCGTTTTCTCGCTGAGCCCAGTGGACGGTGACTCGGTATGAAAACTGCACGGAGGAGCTGTTTTATCGTTTCTACCGTGCAGTTCGACATGTAAACTGCCCAGAAACCGAATCTGCTGACAGATCGAAAATCGGCCGATATCGCGTTTTCGGCCCTCAGAAGCGCCGAAATCGCGTTTTCTCGCTGAGCCCAGTGGACGGTGACTCGGTATGAAAACTGCACGGAGGAGCTGTTTTATCGTTTCTACCGTGCAGTTCGACATGTAAACTGCCCAGAAACCGAATCTGCTGACAGATCGCAAATCGGCCGATATCGCGTTTTCGGCCCTCAGAAGCGCCGAAATCGCGTTTTCTCGCTGAGCCCAGTGGACGGTGACTCGGTATGAAAACTGCACGGAGGAGCTGTTTTATCGTTTCTACCGTGCAGTTCGACATGTAAACTGCCCAGAAACCGAATCTGCTGACAGATCGCAAATCGGCCGATATCGCGTTTTCGGCCCTCAGAAGCGCCGAAATCGCGTTTTCTCGCTGAGCCCAGTGGACGGTGACTCGGTATGAAAACTGCACGGAGGAGCTGTTTTATCGTTTCTACCGTGCAGTTCGACATGTAAACTGCCCAGAAACCGAATCTGCTGACAGATCGCAAATCGGCCGATATCGCGTTTTCGGCCCTCAGAAGCGCCGAAATCGCGTTTTCTCGCTGAGCCCAGTGGACGGTGACTCGGTATGAAAACTGCACGGAGGAGCTGTTTTATCGTTTCTACCGTGCAGTTCGACATGTAAACTGCCCAGAAACCGAATCTGCTGACAGATCGAAAATCGGCCGATATCGCGTTTTCGGCCCTCAGAAGCGCCGAAATCGCGTTTTCTCGCTGAGCCCAGTGGACGGTGACTCGGTATGAAAACTGCACGGAGGAGCTGTTTTATCGTTTCTACCGTGCAGTTCGACATGTAAACTGCCCAGAAACCGAATCTGCTGACAGATCGCAAATCGGCCGATATCGCGTTTTCGGCCCTCAGAAGCGCCGAAATCGCGTTTTCTCGCTGAGCCCAGTGGACGGTGACTCGGTATGAAAACTGCACGGAGGAGCTGTTTTATCGTTTCTACCGTGCAGTTCGACATGTAAACTGCCCAGAAACCGAATCTGCTGACAGATCGCAAATCGGCCGATATCGCGTTTTCGGCCCTCAGAAGCGCCGAAATCGCGTTTTCTCGCTGAGCCCAGTGGACGGTGACTCGGTATGAAAACTGCACGGAGGAGCTGTTTTATCGTTTCTACCGTGCAGTTCGACATGTAAACTGCCCAGAAACCGAATCTGCTGACAGATCGCAAATCGGCCGATATCGCGTTTTCGGCCCTCAGAAGCGCCGAAATCGCGTTTTCTCGCTGAGCCCAGTGGACGGTGACTCGGTATGAAAACTGCACGGAGGAGCTGTTTTATCGTTTCTACCGTGCAGTTCGACATGTAAACTGCCCAGAAACCGAATCTGCTGACAGATCGCAAATCGGCCGATATCGCGTTTTCGGCCCTCAGAAGCGCCGAAATCGCGTTTTCTCGCTGAGCCCAGTGGACGGTGACTCGGTATGAAAACTGCACGGAGGAGCTGTTTTATCGTTTCTACCGTGCAGTTCGACATGTAAACTGCCCAGAAACCGAATCTGCTGACAGATCGCAAATCGGCCGATATCGCGTTTTCGGCCCTCAGAAGCGCCGAAATCGCGTTTTCTCGCTGAGCCCAGTGGACGGTGACTCGGTATGAAAACTGCACGGAGGAGCTGTTTTATCGTTTCTACCGTGCAGTTCGACATGTAAACTGCCCAGAAACCGAATCTGCTGACAGATCGAAAATCGGCCGATATCGCGTTTTCGGCCCTCAGAAGCGCCGAAATCGCGTTTTCTCGCTGAGCCCAGTGGACGGTGACTCGGTATGAAAACTGCACGGAGGAGCTGTTTTATCGTTTCTACCGTGCAGTTCGACATGTAAACTGCCCAGAAACCGAATCTGCTGACAGATCGCAAATCGGCCGATATCGCGTTTTCGGCCCTCAGAAGCGCCGAAATCGCGTTTTCTCGCTGAGCCCAGTGGACGGTGACTCGGTATGAAAACTGCACGGAGGAGCTGTTTTATCGTTTCTACCGTGCAGTTCGACATGTAAACTGCCCAGAAACCGAATCTGCTGACAGATCGCAAATCGGCCGATATCGCGTTTTCGGCCCTCAGAAGCGCCGAAATCGCGTTTTCTCGCTGAGCCCAGTGGACGGTGACTCGGTATGAAAACTGCACGGAGGAGCTGTTTTATCGTTTCTACCGTGCAGTTCGACATGTAAACTGCCCAGAAACCGAATCTGCTGACAGATCGCAAATCGGCCGATATCGCGTTTTCGGCCCTCAGAAGCGCCGAAATCGCGTTTTCTCGCTGAGCCCAGTGGACGGTGACTCGGTATGAAAACTGCACGGAGGAGCTGTTTTATCGTTTCTACCGTGCAGTTCGACATGTAAACTGCCCAGAAACCGAATCTGCTGACAGATCGAAAATCGGCCGATATCGCGTTTTCGGCCCTCAGAAGCGCCGAAATCGCGTTTTCTCGCTGAGCCCAGTGGACGGTGACTCGGTATGAAAACTGCACGGAGGAGCTGTTTTATCGTTTCTACCGTGCAGTTCGACATGTAAACTGCCCAGAAACCGAATCTGCTGACAGATCGAAAATCGGCCGATATCGCGTTTTCGGCCCTCAGAAGCGCCGAAATCGCGTTTTCTCGCTGAGCCCAGTGGACGGTGACTCGGTATGAAAACTGCACGGAGGAGCTGTTTTATCGTTTCTACCGTGCAGTTCGACATGTAAACTGCCCAGAAACCGAATCTGCTGACAGATCGCAAATCGGCCGATATCGCGTTTTCGGCCCTCAGAAGCGCCGAAATCGCGTTTTCTCGCTGAGCCCAGTGGACGGTGACTCGGTATGAAAACTGCACGGAGGAGCTGTTTTATCGTTTCTACCGTGCAGTTCGACATGTAAACTGCCCAGAAACCGAATCTGCTGACAGATCGAAAATCGGCCGATATCGCGTTTTCGGCCCTCAGAAGCGCCGAAATCGCGTTTTCTCGCTGAGCCCAGTGGACGGTGACTCGGTATGAAAACTGCACGGAGGAGCTGTTTTATCGTTTCTACCGTGCAGTTCGACATGTAAACTGCCCAGAAACCGAATCTGCTGACAGATCGCAAATCGGCCGATATCGCGTTTTCGGCCCTCAGAAGCGCCGAAATCGCGTTTTCTCGCTGAGCCCAGTGGACGGTGACTCGGTATGAAAACTGCACGGAGGAGCTGTTTTATCGTTTCTACCGTGCAGTTCGACATGTAAACTGCCCAGAAACCGAATCTGCTGACAGATCGCAAATCGGCCGATATCGCGTTTTCGGCCCTCAGAAGCGCCGAAATCGCGTTTTCTCGCTGAGCCCAGTGGACGGTGACTCGGTATGAAAACTGCACGGAGGAGCTGTTTTATCGTTTCTACCGTGCAGTTCGACATGTAAACTGCCCAGAAACCGAATCTGCTGACAGATCGCAAATCGGCCGATATCGCGTTTTCGGCCCTCAGAAGCGCCGAAATCGCGTTTTCTCGCTGAGCCCAGTGGACGGTGACTCGGTATGAAAACTGCACGGAGGAGCTGTTTTATCGTTTCTACCGTGCAGTTCGACATGTAAACTGCCCAGAAACCGAATCTGCTGACAGATCGCAAATCGGCCGATATCGCGTTTTCGGCCCTCAGAAGCGCCGAAATCGCGTTTTCTCGCTGAGCCCAGTGGACGGTGACTCGGTATGAAAACTGCACGGAGGAGCTGTTTTATCGTTTCTACCGTGCAGTTCGACATGTAAACTGCCCAGAAACCGAATCTGCTGACAGATCGCAAATCGGCCGATATCGCGTTTTCGGCCCTCAGAAGCGCCGAAATCGCGTTTTCTCGCTGAGCCCAGTGGACGGTGACTCGGTATGAAAACTGCACGGAGGAGCTGTTTTATCGTTTCTACCGTGCAGTTCGACATGTAAACTGCCCAGAAACCGAATCTGCTGACAGATCGCAAATCGGCCGATATCGCGTTTTCGGCCCTCAGAAGCGCCGAAATCGCGTTTTCTCGCTGAGCCCAGTGGACGGTGACTCGGTATGAAAACTGCACGGAGGAGCTGTTTTATCGTTTCTACCGTGCAGTTCGACATGTAAACTGCCCAGAAACCGAATCTGCTGACAGATCGCAAATCGGCCGATATCGCGTTTTCGGCCCTCAAGAAGCGCCGAAATCGCGTTTTCTCGCTGAGCCCAGTGGACGGTGACTCGGTATGAAAACTGCACGGAGGAGCTGTTTTATCGTTTCTACCGTGCAGTTCGACATGTAAACTGCCCAGAAACCGAATCTGCTGACAGATCGCAAATCGGCCGATATCGCGTTTTCGGCCCTCAGAAGCGCCGAAATCGCGTTTTCTCGCTGAGCCCAGTGGACGGTGACTCGGTATGAAAACTGCACGGAGGAGCTGTTTTATCGTTTCTACCGTGCAGTTCGACATGTAAACTGCCCAGAAACCGAATCTGCTGACAGATCGAAAATCGGCCGATATCGCGTTTTCGGCCCTCAGAAGCGCCGAAATCGCGTTTTCTCGCTGAGCCCAGTGGACGGTGACTCGGTATGAAAACTGCACGGAGGAGCTGTTTTATCGTTTCTACCGTGCAGTTCGACATGTAAACTGCCCAGAAACCGAATCTGCTGACAGATCGAAAATCGGCCGATATCGCGTTTTCGGCCCTCAGAAGCGCCGAAATCGCGTTTTCTCGCTGAGCCCAGTGGACGGTGACTCGGTATGAAAACTGCACGGAGGAGCTGTTTTATCGTTTCTACCGTGCAGTTCGACATGTAAACTGCCCAGAAACCGAATCTGCTGACAGATCGCAAATCGGCCGATATCGCGTTTTCGGCCCTCAGAAGCGCCGAAATCGCGTTTTCTCGCTGAGCCCAGTGGACGGTGACTCGGTATGAAAACTGCACGGAGGAGCTGTTTTATCGTTTCTACCGTGCAGTTCGACATGTAAACTGCCCAGAAACCGAATCTGCTGACAGATCGAAAATCGGCCGATATCGCGTTTTCGGCCCTCAGAAGCGCCGAAATCGCGTTTTCTCGCTGAGCCCAGTGGACGGTGACTCGGTATGAAAACTGCACGGAGGAGCTGTTTTATCGTTTCTACCGTGCAGTTCGACATGTAAACTGCCCAGAAACCGAATCTGCTGACAGATCGAAAATCGGCCGATATCGCGTTTTCGGCCCTCAGAAGCGCCGAAATCGCGTTTTCTCGCTGAGCCCAGTGGACGGTGACTCGGTATGAAAACTGCACGGAGGAGCTGTTTTATCGTTTCTACCGTGCAGTTCGACATGTAAACTGCCCAGAAACCGAATCTGCTGACAGATCGCAAATCGGCCGATATCGCGTTTTCGGCCCTCAGAAGCGCCGAAATCGCGTTTTCTCGCTGAGCCCAGTGGACGGTGACTCGGTATGAAAACTGCACGGAGGAGCTGTTTTATCGTTTCTACCGTGCAGTTCGACATGTAAACTGCCCAGAAACCGAATCTGCTGACAGATCGAAAATCGGCCGATATCGCGTTTTCGGCCCTCAGAAGCGCCGAAATCGCGTTTTCTCGCTGAGCCCAGTGGACGGTGACTCGGTATGAAAACTGCACGGAGGAGCTGTTTTATCGTTTCTACCGTGCAGTTCGACATGTAAACTGCCCAGAAACCGAATCTGCTGACAGATCGCAAATCGGCCGATATCGCGTTTTCGGCCCTCAGAAGCGCCGAAATCGCGTTTTCTCGCTGAGCCCAGTGGACGGTGACTCGGTATGAAAACTGCACGGAGGAGCTGTTTTATCGTTTCTACCGTGCAGTTCGACATGTAAACTGCCCAGAAACCGAATCTGCTGACAGATCGAAAATCGGCCGATATCGCGTTTTCGGCCCTCAGAAGCGCCGAAATCGCGTTTTCTCGCTGAGCCCAGTGGACGGTGACTCGGTATGAAAACTGCACGGAGGAGCTGTTTTATCGTTTCTACCGTGCAGTTCGACATGTAAACTGCCCAGAAACCGAATCTGCTGACAGATCGCAAATCGGCCGATATCGCGTTTTCGGCCCTCAGAAGCGCCGAAATCGCGTTTTCTCGCTGAGCCCAGTGGACGGTGACTCGGTATGAAAACTGCACGGAGGAGCTGTTTTATCGTTTCTACCGTGCAGTTCGACATGTAAACTGCCCAGAAACCGAATCTGCTGACAGATCGCAAATCGGCCGATATCGCGTTTTCGGCCCTCAGAAGCGCCGAAATCGCGTTTTCTCGCTGAGCCCAGTGGACGGTGACTCGGTATGAAAACTGCACGGAGGAGCTGTTTTATCGTTTCTACCGTGCAGTTCGACATGTAAACTGCCCAGAAACCGAATCTGCTGACAGATCGCAAATCGGCCGATATCGCGTTTTCGGCCCTCAGAAGCGCCGAAATCGCGTTTTCTCGCTGAGCCCAGTGGACGGTGACTCGGTATGAAAACTGCACGGAGGAGCTGTTTTATCGTTTCTACCGTGCAGTTCGACATGTAAACTGCCCAGAAACCGAATCTGCTGACAGATCGCAAATCGGCCGATATCGCGTTTTCGGCCCTCAGAAGCGCCGAAATCGCGTTTTCTCGCTGAGCCCAGTGGACGGTGACTCGGTATGAAAACTGCACGGAGGAGCTGTTTTATCGTTTCTACCGTGCAGTTCGACATGTAAACTGCCCAGAAACCGAATCTGCTGACAGATCGAAAATCGGCCGATATCGCGTTTTCGGCCCTCAGAAGCGCCGAAATCGCGTTTTCTCGCTGAGCCCAGTGGACGGTGACTCGGTATGAAAACTGCACGGAGGAGCTGTTTTATCGTTTCTACCGTGCAGTTCGACATGTAAACTGCCCAGAAACCGAATCTGCTGACAGATCGCAAATCGGCCGATATCGCGTTTTCGGCCCTCAGAAGCGCCGAAATCGCGTTTTCTCGCTGAGCCCAGTGGACGGTGACTCGGTATGAAAACTGCACGGAGGAGCTGTTTTATCGTTTCTACCGTGCAGTTCGACATGTAAACTGCCCAGAAACCGAATCTGCTGACAGATCGAAAATCGGCCGATATCGCGTTTTCGGCCCTCAGAAGCGCCGAAATCGCGTTTTCTCGCTGAGCCCAGTGGACGGTGACTCGGTATGAAAACTGCACGGAGGAGCTGTTTTATCGTTTCTACCGTGCAGTTCGACATGTAAACTGCCCAGAAACCGAATCTGCTGACAGATCGCAAATCGGCCGATATCGCGTTTTCGGCCCTCAGAAGCGCCGAAATCGCGTTTTCTCGCTGAGCCCAGTGGACGGTGACTCGGTATGAAAACTGCACGGAGGAGCTGTTTTATCGTTTCTACCGTGCAGTTCGACATGTAAACTGCCCAGAAACCGAATCTGCTGACAGATCGAAAATCGGCCGATATCGCGTTTTCGGCCCTCAGAAGCGCCGAAATCGCGTTTTCTCGCTGAGCCCAGTGGACGGTGACTCGGTATGAAAACTGCACGGAGGAGCTGTTTTATCGTTTCTACCGTGCAGTTCGACATGTAAACTGCCCAGAAACCGAATCTGCTGACAGATCGCAAATCGGCCGATATCGCGTTTTCGGCCCTCAGAAGCGCCGAAATCGCGTTTTCTCGCTGAGCCCAGTGGACGGTGACTCGGTATGAAAACTGCACGGAGGAGCTGTTTTATCGTTTCTACCGTGCAGTTCGACATGTAAACTGCCCAGAAACCGAATCTGCTGACAGATCGCAAATCGGCCGATATCGCGTTTTCGGCCCTCAGAAGCGCCGAAATCGCGTTTTCTCGCTGAGCCCAGTGGACGGTGACTCGGTATGAAAACTGCACGGAGGAGCTGTTTTATCGTTTCTACCGTGCAGTTCGACATGTAAACTGCCCAGAAACCGAATCTGCTGACAGATCGAAAATCGGCCGATATCGCGTTTTCGGCCCTCAGAAGCGCCGAAATCGCGTTTTCTCGCTGAGCCCAGTGGACGGTGACTCGGTATGAAAACTGCACGGAGGAGCTGTTTTATCGTTTCTACCGTGCAGTTCGACATGTAAACTGCCCAGAAACCGAATCTGCTGACAGATCGAAAATCGGCCGATATCGCGTTTTCGGCCCTCAGAAGCGCCGAAATCGCGTTTTCTCGCTGAGCCCAGTGGACGGTGACTCGGTATGAAAACTGCACGGAGGAGCTGTTTTATCGTTTCTACCGTGCAGTTCGACATGTAAACTGCCCAGAAACCGAATCTGCTGACAGATCGCAAATCGGCCGATATCGCGTTTTCGGCCCTCAGAAGCGCCGAAATCGCGTTTTCTCGCTGAGCCCAGTGGACGGTGACTCGGTATGAAAACTGCACGGAGGAGCTGTTTTATCGTTTCTACCGTGCAGTTCGACATGTAAACTGCCCAGAAACCGAATCTGCTGACAGATCGCAAATCGGCCGATATCGCGTTTTCGGCCCTCAGAAGCGCCGAAATCGCGTTTTCTCGCTGAGCCCAGTGGACGGTGACTCGGTATGAAAACTGCACGGAGGAGCTGTTTTATCGTTTCTACCGTGCAGTTCGACATGTAAACTGCCCAGAAACCGAATCTGCTGACAGATCGCAAATCGGCCGATATCGCGTTTTCGGCCCTCAGAAGCGCCGAAATCGCGTTTTCTCGCTGAGCCCAGTGGACGGTGACTCGGTATGAAAACTGCACGGAGGAGCTGTTTTATCGTTTCTACCGTGCAGTTCGACATGTAAACTGCCCAGAAACCGAATCTGCTGACAGATCGCAAATCGGCCGATATCGCGTTTTCGGCCCTCAGAAGCGCCGAAATCGCGTTTTCTCGCTGAGCCCAGTGGACGGTGACTCGGTATGAAAACTGCACGGAGGAGCTGTTTTATCGTTTCTACCGTGCAGTTCGACATGTAAACTGCCCAGAAACCGAATCTGCTGACAGATCGCAAATCGGCCGATATCGCGTTTTCGGCCCTCAGAAGCGCCGAAATCGCGTTTTCTCGCTGAGCCCAGTGGACGGTGACTCGGTATGAAAACTGCACGGAGGAGCTGTTTTATCGTTTCTACCGTGCAGTTCGACATGTAAACTGCCCAGAAACCGAATCTGCTGACAGATCGAAAATCGGCCGATATCGCGTTTTCGGCCCTCAGAAGCGCCGAAATCGCGTTTTCTCGCTGAGCCCAGTGGACGGTGACTCGGTATGAAAACTGCACGGAGGAGCTGTTTTATCGTTTCTACCGTGCAGTTCGACATGTAAACTGCCCAGAAACCGAATCTGCTGACAGATCGCAAATCGGCCGATATCGCGTTTTCGGCCCTCAGAAGCGCCGAAATCGCGTTTTCTCGCTGAGCCCAGTGGACGGTGACTCGGTATGAAAACTGCACGGAGGAGCTGTTTTATCGTTTCTACCGTGCAGTTCGACATGTAAACTGCCCAGAAACCGAATCTGCTGACAGATCGAAAATCGGCCGATATCGCGTTTTCGGCCCTCAGAAGCGCCGAAATCGCGTTTTCTCGCTGAGCCCAGTGGACGGTGACTCGGTATGAAAACTGCACGGAGGAGCTGTTTTATCGTTTCTACCGTGCAGTTCGACATGTAAACTGCCCAGAAACCGAATCTGCTGACAGATCGCAAATCGGCCGATATCGCGTTTTCGGCCCTCAGAAGCGCCGAAATCGCGTTTTCTCGCTGAGCCCAGTGGACGGTGACTCGGTATGAAAACTGCACGGAGGAGCTGTTTTATCGTTTCTACCGTGCAGTTCGACATGTAAACTGCCCAGAAACCGAATCTGCTGACAGATCGCAAATCGGCCGATATCGCGTTTTCGGCCCTCAGAAGCGCCGAAATCGCGTTTTCTCGCTGAGCCCAGTGGACGGTGACTCGGTATGAAAACTGCACGGAGGAGCTGTTTTATCGTTTCTACCGTGCAGTTCGACATGTAAACTGCCCAGAAACCGAATCTGCTGACAGATCGCAAATCGGCCGATATCGCGTTTTCGGCCCTCAGAAGCGCCGAAATCGCGTTTTCTCGCTGAGCCCAGTGGACGGTGACTCGGTATGAAAACTGCACGGAGGAGCTGTTTTATCGTTTCTACCGTGCAGTTCGACATGTAAACTGCCCAGAAACCGAATCTGCTGACAGATCGCAAATCGGCCGATATCGCGTTTTCGGCCCTCAGAAGCGCCGAAATCGCGTTTTCTCGCTGAGCCCAGTGGACGGTGACTCGGTATGAAAACTGCACGGAGGAGCTGTTTTATCGTTTCTACCGTGCAGTTCGACATGTAAACTGCCCAGAAACCGAATCTGCTGACAGATCGAAAATCGGCCGATATCGCGTTTTCGGCCCTCAGAAGCGCCGAAATCGCGTTTTCTCGCTGAGCCCGGTGACTCGGTATGAAAACTGCACGGAGGAGCTGTTTTATCGTTTCTACCGTGCAGTTCGACATGTAAACTGCCCAGAAACCGAATCTGCTGACAGATCGCAAATCGGCCGATATCGCGTTTTCGGCCCTCAGCGCCGAAATCGCGTTTTCTCGCTGAGCCCAGTGGACGGTGACTCGGTATGAAAACTGCACGGAGGAGCTGTTTTATCGTTTCTACCGTGCAGTTCGACATGTAAACTGCCCAGAAACCGAATCTGCTGACAGATCGAAAATCGGCCGATATCGCGTTTTCGGCCCTCAGAAGCGCCGAAATCGCGTTTTCTCGCTGAGCCCAGTGGACGGTGACTCGGTATGAAAACTGCACGGAGGAGCTGTTTTATCGTTTCTACCGTGCAGTTCGACATGTAAACTGCCCAGAAACCGAATCTGCTGACAGATCGCAAATCGGCCGATATCGCGTTTTCGGCCCTCAGAAGCGCCGAAATCGCGTTTTCTCGCTGAGCCCAGTGGACGGTGACTCGGTATGAAAACTGCACGGAGGAGCTGTTTTATCGTTTCTACCGTGCAGTTCGACATGTAAACTGCCCAGAAACCGAATCTGCTGACAGATCGCAAATCGGCCGATATCGCGTTTTCGGCCCTCAGAAGCGCCGAAATCGCGTTTTCTCGCTGAGCCCAGTGGACGGTGACTCGGTATGAAAACTGCACGGAGGAGCTGTTTTATCGTTTCTACCGTGCAGTTCGACATGTAAACTGCCCAGAAACCGAATCTGCTGACAGATCGCAAATCGGCCGATATCGCGTTTTCGGCCCTCAGAAGCGCCGAAATCGCGTTTTCTCGCTGAGCCCAGTGGACGGTGACTCGGTATGAAAACTGCACGGAGGAGCTGTTTTATCGTTTCTACCGTGCAGTTCGACATGTAAACTGCCCAGAAACCGAATCTGCTGACAGATCGAAAATCGGCCGATATCGCGTTTTCGGCCCTCAGAAGCGCCGAAATCGCGTTTTCTCGCTGAGCCCAGTGGACGGTGACTCGGTATGAAAACTGCACGGAGGAGCTGTTTTATCGTTTCTACCGTGCAGTTCGACATGTAAACTGCCCAGAAACCGAATCTGCTGACAGATCGCAAATCGGCCGATATCGCGTTTTCGGCCCTCAGAAGCGCCGAAATCGCGTTTTCTCGCTGAGCCCAGTGGACGGTGACTCGGTATGAAAACTGCACGGAGGAGCTGTTTTATCGTTTCTACCGTGCAGTTCGACATGTAAACTGCCCAGAAACCGAATCTGCTGACAGATCGCAAATCGGCCGATATCGCGTTTTCGGCCCTCAGAAGCGCCGAAATCGCGTTTTCTCGCTGAGCCCAGTGGACGGTGACTCGGTATGAAAACTGCACGGAGGAGCTGTTTTATCGTTTCTACCGTGCAGTTCGACATGTAAACTGCCCAGAAACCGAATCTGCTGACAGATCGAAAATCGGCCGATATCGCGTTTTCGGCCCTCAGAAGCGCCGAAATCGCGTTTTCTCGCTGAGCCCAGTGGACGGTGACTCGGTATGAAAACTGCACGGAGGAGCTGTTTTATCGTTTCTACCGTGCAGTTCGACATGTAAACTGCCCAGAAACCGAATCTGCTGACAGATCGCAAATCGGCCGATATCGCGTTTTCGGCCCTCAGAAGCGCCGAAATCGCGTTTTCTCGCTGAGCCCAGTGGACGGTGACTCGGTATGAAAACTGCACGGAGGAGCTGTTTTATCGTTTCTACCGTGCAGTTCGACATGTAAACTGCCCAGAAACCGAATCTGCTGACAGATCGCAAATCGGCCGATATCGCGTTTTCGGCCCTCAGAAGCGCCGAAATCGCGTTTTCTCGCTGAGCCCAGTGGACGGTGACTCGGTATGAAAACTGCACGGAGGAGCTGTTTTATCGTTTCTACCGTGCAGTTCGACATGTAAACTGCCCAGAAACCGAATCTGCTGACAGATCGAAAATCGGCCGATATCGCGTTTTCGGCCCTCAGAAGCGCCGAAATCGCGTTTTCTCGCTGAGCCCAGTGGACGGTGACTCGGTATGAAAACTGCACGGAGGAGCTGTTTTATCGTTTCTACCGTGCAGTTCGACATGTAAACTGCCCAGAAACCGAATCTGCTGACAGATCGCAAATCGGCCGATATCGCGTTTTCGGCCCTCAGAAGCGCCGAAATCGCGTTTTCTCGCTGAGCCCAGTGGACGGTGACTCGGTATGAAAACTGCACGGAGGAGCTGTTTTATCGTTTCTACCGTGCAGTTCGACATGTAAACTGCCCAGAAACCGAATCTGCTGACAGATCGCAAATCGGCCGATATCGCGTTTTCGGCCCTCAGAAGCGCCGAAATCGCGTTTTCTCGCTGAGCCCAGTGGACGGTGACTCGGTATGAAAACTGCACGGAGGAGCTGTTTTATCGTTTCTACCGTGCAGTTCGACATGTAAACTGCCCAGAAACCGAATCTGCTGACAGATCGCAAATCGGCCGATATCGCGTTTTCGGCCCTCAGAAGCGCCGAAATCGCGTTTTCTCGCTGAGCCCAGTGGACGGTGACTCGGTATGAAAACTGCACGGAGGAGCTGTTTTATCGTTTCTACCGTGCAGTTCGACATGTAAACTGCCCAGAAACCGAATCTGCTGACAGATCGAAAATCGGCCGATATCGCGTTTTCGGCCCTCAGAAGCGCCGAAATCGCGTTTTCTCGCTGAGCCCAGTGGACGGTGACTCGGTATGAAAACTGCACGGAGGAGCTGTTTTATCGTTTCTACCGTGCAGTTCGACATGTAAACTGCCCAGAAACCGAATCTGCTGACAGATCGCAAATCGGCCGATATCGCGTTTTCGGCCCTCAGAAGCGCCGAAATCGCGTTTTCTCGCTGAGCCCAGTGGACGGTGACTCGGTATGAAAACTGCACGGAGGAGCTGTTTTATCGTTTCTACCGTGCAGTTCGACATGTAAACTGCCCAGAAACCGAATCTGCTGACAGATCGCAAATCGGCCGATATCGCGTTTTCGGCCCTCAGAAGCGCCGAAATCGCGTTTTCTCGCTGAGCCCAGTGGACGGTGACTCGGTATGAAAACTGCACGGAGGAGCTGTTTTATCGTTTCTACCGTGCAGTTCGACATGTAAACTGCCCAGAAACCGAATCTGCTGACAGATCGCAAATCGGCCGATATCGCGTTTTCGGCCCTCAGAAGCGCCGAAATCGCGTTTTCTCGCTGAGCCCAGTGGACGGTGACTCGGTATGAAAACTGCACGGAGGAGCTGTTTTATCGTTTCTACCGTGCAGTTCGACATGTAAACTGCCCAGAAACCGAATCTGCTGACAGATCGAAAATCGGCCGATATCGCGTTTTCGGCCCTCAGAAGCGCCGAAATCGCGTTTTCTCGCTGAGCCCAGTGGACGGTGACTCGGTATGAAAACTGCACGGAGGAGCTGTTTTATCGTTTCTACCGTGCAGTTCGACATGTAAACTGCCCAGAAACCGAATCTGCTGACAGATCGCAAATCGGCCGATATCGCGTTTTCGGCCCTCAGAAGCGCCGAAATCGCGTTTTCTCGCTGAGCCCAGTGGACGGTGACTCGGTATGAAAACTGCACGGAGGAGCTGTTTTATCGTTTCTACCGTGCAGTTCGACATGTAAACTGCCCAGAAACCGAATCTGCTGACAGATCGAAAATCGGCCGATATCGCGTTTTCGGCCCTCAGAAGCGCCGAAATCGCGTTTTCTCGCTGAGCCCAGTGGACGGTGACTCGGTATGAAAACTGCACGGAGGAGCTGTTTTATCGTTTCTACCGTGCAGTTCGACATGTAAACTGCCCAGAAACCGAATCTGCTGACAGATCGCAAATCGGCCGATATCGCGTTTTCGGCCCTCAGAAGCGCCGAAATCGCGTTTTCTCGCTGAGCCCAGTGGACGGTGACTCGGTATGAAAACTGCACGGAGGAGCTGTTTTATCGTTTCTACCGTGCAGTTCGACATGTAAACTGCCCAGAAACCGAATCTGCTGACAGATCGCAAATCGGCCGATATCGCGTTTTCGGCCCTCAGAAGCGCCGAAATCGCGTTTTCTCGCTGAGCCCAGTGGACGGTGACTCGGTATGAAAACTGCACGGAGGAGCTGTTTTATCGTTTCTACCGTGCAGTTCGACATGTAAACTGCCCAGAAACCGAATCTGCTGACAGATCGCAAATCGGCCGATATCGCGTTTTCGGCCCTCAGAAGCGCCGAAATCGCGTTTTCTCGCTGAGCCCAGTGGACGGTGACTCGGTATGAAAACTGCACGGAGGAGCTGTTTTATCGTTTCTACCGTGCAGTTCGACATGTAAACTGCCCAGAAACCGAATCTGCTGACAGATCGCAAATCGGCCGATATCGCGTTTTCGGCCCTCAGAAGCGCCGAAATCGCGTTTTCTCGCTGAGCCCAGTGGACGGTGACTCGGTATGAAAACTGCACGGAGGAGCTGTTTTATCGTTTCTACCGTGCAGTTCGACATGTAAACTGCCCAGAAACCGAATCTGCTGACAGATCGCAAATCGGCCGATATCGCGTTTTCGGCCCTCAGAAGCGCCGAAATCGCGTTTTCTCGCTGAGCCCAGTGGACGGTGACTCGGTATGAAAACTGCACGGAGGAGCTGTTTTATCGTTTCTACCGTGCAGTTCGACATGTAAACTGCCCAGAAACCGAATCTGCTGACAGATCGCAAATCGGCCGATATCGCGTTTTCGGCCCTCAGAAGCGCCGAAATCGCGTTTTCTCGCTGAGCCCAGTGGACGGTGACTCGGTATGAAAACTGCACGGAGGAGCTGTTTTATCGTTTCTACCGTGCAGTTCGACATGTAAACTGCCCAGAAACCGAATCTGCTGACAGATCGCAAATCGGCCGATATCGCGTTTTCGGCCCTCAGAAGCGCCGAAATCGCGTTTTCTCGCTGAGCCCAGTGGACGGTGACTCGGTATGAAAACTGCACGGAGGAGCTGTTTTATCGTTTCTACCGTGCAGTTCGACATGTAAACTGCCCAGAAACCGAATCTGCTGACAGATCGCAAATCGGCCGATATCGCGTTTTCGGCCCTCAGAAGCGCCGAAATCGCGTTTTCTCGCTGAGCCCAGTGGACGGTGACTCGGTATGAAAACTGCACGGAGGAGCTGTTTTATCGTTTCTACCGTGCAGTTCGACATGTAAACTGCCCAGAAACCGAATCTGCTGACAGATCGAAAATCGGCCGATATCGCGTTTTCGGCCCTCAGAAGCGCCGAAATCGCGTTTTCTCGCTGAGCCGAGTGGACGGTGACTCGGTATGAAAACTGCACGGAGGAGCTGTTTTATCGTTTCTACCGTGCAGTTCGACATGTAAACTGCCCAGAAACCGAATCTGCTGACAGATCGCAAATCGGCCGATATCGCGTTTTCGGCCCTCAGAAGCGCCGAAATCGCGTTTTCTCGCTGAGCCCAGTGGACGGTGACTCGGTATGAAAACTGCACGGAGGAGCTGTTTTATCGTTTCTACCGTGCAGTTCGACATGTAAACTGCCCAGAAACCGAATCTGCTGACAGATCGCAAATCGGCCGATATCGCGTTTTCGGCCCTCAGAAGCGCCGAAATCGCGTTTTCTCGCTGAGCCCAGTGGACGGTGACTCGGTATGAAAACTGCACGGAGGAGCTGTTTTATCGTTTCTACCGTGCAGTTCGACATGTAAACTGCCCAGAAACCGAATCTGCTGACAGATCGCAAATCGGCCGATATCGCGTTTTCGGCCCTCAGAAGCGCCGAAATCGCGTTTTCTCGCTGAGCCCAGTGGACGGTGACTCGGTATGAAAACTGCACGGAGGAGCTGTTTTATCGTTTCTACCGTGCAGTTCGACATGTAAACTGCCCAGAAACCGAATCTGCTGACAGATCGAAAATCGGCCGATATCGCGTTTTCGGCCCTCAGAAGCGCCGAAATCGCGTTTTCTCGCTGAGCCGAGTGGACGGTGACTCGGTATGAAAACTGCACGGAGGAGCTGTTTTATCGTTTCTACCGTGCAGTTCGACATGTAAACTGCCCAGAAACCGAATCTGCTGACAGATCGCAAATCGGCCGATATCGCGTTTTCGGCCCTCAGAAGCGCCGAAATCGCGTTTTCTCGCTGAGCCGAGTGGACGGTGACTCGGTATGAAAACTGCACGGAGGAGCTGTTTTATCGTTTCTACCGTGCAGTTCGACATGTAAACTGCCCAGAAACCGAATCTGCTGACAGATCGCAAATCGGCCGATATCGCGTTTTCGGCCCTCAGAAGCGCCGAAATCGCGTTTTCTCGCTGAGCCCAGTGGACGGTGACTCGGTATGAAAACTGCACGGAGGAGCTGTTTTATCGTTTCTACCGTGCAGTTCGACATGTAAACTGCCCAGAAACCGAATCTGCTGACAGATCGCAAATCGGCCGATATCGCGTTTTCGGCCCTCAGAAGCGCCGAAATCGCGTTTTCTCGCTGAGCCCAGTGGACGGTGACTCGGTATGAAAACTGCACGGAGGAGCTGTTTTATCGTTTCTACCGTGCAGTTCGACATGTAAACTGCCCAGAAACCGAATCTGCTGACAGATCGCAAATCGGCCGATATCGCGTTTTCGGCCCTCAGAAGCGCCGAAATCGCGTTTTCTCGCTGAGCCCAGTGGACGGTGACTCGGTATGAAAACTGCACGGAGGAGCTGTTTTATCGTTTCTACCGTGCAGTTCGACATGTAAACTGCCCAGAAACCGAATCTGCTGACAGATCGAAAATCGGCCGATATCGCGTTTTCGGCCCTCAGAAGCGCCGAAATCGCGTTTTCTCGCTGAGCCCAGTGGACGGTGACTCGGTATGAAAACTGCACGGAGGAGCTGTTTTATCGTTTCTACCGTGCAGTTCGACATGTAAACTGCCCAGAAACCGAATCTGCTGACAGATCGCAAATCGGCCGATATCGCGTTTTCGGCCCTCAGAAGCGCCGAAATCGCGTTTTCTCGCTGAGCCCAGTGGACGGTGACTCGGTATGAAAACTGCACGGAGGAGCTGTTTTATCGTTTCTACCGTGCAGTTCGACATGTAAACTGCCCAGAAACCGAATCTGCTGACAGATCGCAAATCGGCCGATATCGCGTTTTCGGCCCTCAGAAGCGCCGAAATCGCGTTTTCTCGCTGAGCCCAGTGGACGGTGACTCGGTATGAAAACTGCACGGAGGAGCTGTTTTATCGTTTCTACCGTGCAGTTCGACATGTAAACTGCCCAGAAACCGAATCTGCTGACAGATCGCAAATCGGCCGATATCGCGTTTTCGGCCCTCAGAAGCGCCGAAATCGCGTTTTCTCGCTGAGCCGAGTGGACGGTGACTCGGTATGAAAACTGCACGGAGGAGCTGTTTTATCGTTTCTACCGTGCAGTTCGACATGTAAACTGCCCAGAAACCGAATCTGCTGACAGATCGCAAATCGGCCGATATCGCGTTTTCGGCCCTCAGAAGCGCCGAAATCGCGTTTTCTCGCTGAGCCCAGTGGACGGTGACTCGGTATGAAAACTGCACGGAGGAGCTGTTTTATCGTTTCTACCGTGCAGTTCGACATGTAAACTGCCCAGAAACCGAATCTGCTGACAGATCGCAAATCGGCCGATATCGCGTTTTCGGCCCTCAGAAGCGCCGAAATCGCGTTTTCTCGCTGAGCCCAGTGGACGGTGACTCGGTATGAAAACTGCACGGAGGAGCTGTTTTATCGTTTCTACCGTGCAGTTCGACATGTAAACTGCCCAGAAACCGAATCTGCTGACAGATCGCAAATCGGCCGATATCGCGTTTTCGGCCCTCAGAAGCGCCGAAATCGCGTTTTCTCGCTGAGCCCAGTGGACGGTGACTCGGTATGAAAACTGCACGGAGGAGCTGTTTTATCGTTTCTACCGTGCAGTTCGACATGTAAACTGCCCAGAAACCGAATCTGCTGACAGATCGCAAATCGGCCGATATCGCGTTTTCGGCCCTCAGAAGCGCCGAAATCGCGTTTTCTCGCTGAGCCCAGTGGACGGTGACTCGGTATGAAAACTGCACGGAGGAGCTGTTTTATCGTTTCTACCGTGCAGTTCGACATGTAAACTGCCCAGAAACCGAATCTGCTGACAGATCGCAAATCGGCCGATATCGCGTTTTCGGCCCTCAGAAGCGCCGAAATCGCCGAAATCGCGTTTTCTCGCTGAGCCCAGTGGACTTGTTATCGGTATGAAAACTGCACGGAGGAGCTGTTTTATCGTTTCTACCGTGCAGTTCGACATGTAAACTGCCCAGAAACCGAATCTGCTGACAGATCGCAAATCGGCCGATATCGCGTTTTCGGCCCTCAGAAGCGCCGAAATCGCGTTTTCTCGCTGAGCCCAGTGGACGGTGACTCGGTATGAAAACTGCACGGAGGAGCTGTTTTATCGTTTCTACCGTGCAGTTCGACATGTAAACTGCCCAGAAACCGAATCTGCTGACAGATCGAAAATCGGCCGATATCGCGTTTTCGGCCCTCAGAAGCGCCGAAATCGCGTTTTCTCGCTGAGCCGAGTGGACGGTGACTCGGTATGAAAACTGCACGGAGGAGCTGTTTTATCGTTTCTACCGTGCAGTTCGACATGTAAACTGCCCAGAAACCGAATCTGCTGACAGATCGCAAATCGGCCGATATCGCGTTTTCGGCCCTCAGAAGCGCCGAAATCGCGTTTTCTCGCTGAGCCCAGTGGACGGTGACTCGGTATGAAAACTGCACGGAGGAGCTGTTTTATCGTTTCTACCGTGCAGTTCGACATGTAAACTGCCCAGAAACCGAATCTGCTGACAGATCGCAAATCGGCCGATATCGCGTTTTCGGCCCTCAGAAGCGCCGAAATCGCGTTTTCTCGCTGAGCCCAGTGGACGGTGACTCGGTATGAAAACTGCACGGAGGAGCTGTTTTATCGTTTCTACCGTGCAGTTCGACATGTAAACTGCCCAGAAACCGAATCTGCTGACAGATCGAAAATCGGCCGATATCGCGTTTTCGGCCCTCAGAAGCGCCGAAATCGCGTTTTCTCGCTGAGCCCAGTGGACGGTGACTCGGTATGAAAACTGCACGGAGGAGCTGTTTTATCGTTTCTACCGTGCAGTTCGACATGTAAACTGCCCAGAAACCGAATCTGCTGACAGATCGCAAATCGGCCGATATCGCGTTTTCGGCCCTCAGAAGCGCCGAAATCGCGTTTTCTCGCTGAGCCCAGTGGACGGTGACTCGGTATGAAAACTGCACGGAGGAGCTGTTTTATCGTTTCTACCGTGCAGTTCGACATGTAAACTGCCCAGAAACCGAATCTGCTGACAGATCGAAAATCGGCCGATATCGCGTTTTCGGCCCTCAGAAGCGCCGAAATCGCGTTTTCTCGCTGAGCCGAGTGGACGGTGACTCGGTATGAAAACTGCACGGAGGAGCTGTTTTATCGTTTCTACCGTGCAGTTCGACATGTAAACTGCCCAGAAACCGAATCTGCTGACAGATCGCAAATCGGCCGATATCGCGTTTTCGGCCCTCAGAAGCGCCGAAATCGCGTTTTCTCGCTGAGCCCAGTGGACGGTGACTCGGTATGAAAACTGCACGGAGGAGCTGTTTTATCGTTTCTACCGTGCAGTTCGACATGTAAACTGCCCAGAAACCGAATCTGCTGACAGATCGCAAATCGGCCGATATCGCGTTTTCGGCCCTCAGAAGCGCCGAAATCGCGTTTTCTCGCTGAGCCCAGTGGACGGTGACTCGGTATGAAAACTGCACGGAGGAGCTGTTTTATCGTTTCTACCGTGCAGTTCGACATGTAAACTGCCCAGAAACCGAATCTGCTGACAGATCGAAAATCGGCCGATATCGCGTTTTCGGCCCTCAGAAGCGCCGAAATCGCGTTTTCTCGCTGAGCCCAGTGGACGGTGACTCGGTATGAAAACTGCACGGAGGAGCTGTTTTATCGTTTCTACCGTGCAGTTCGACATGTAAACTGCCCAGAAACCGAATCTGCTGACAGATCGCAAATCGGCCGATATCGCGTTTTCGGCCCTCAGAAGCGCCGAAATCGCGTTTTCTCGCTGAGCCCAGTGGACGGTGACTCGGTATGAAAACTGCACGGAGGAGCTGTTTTATCGTTTCTACCGTGCAGTTCGACATGTAAACTGCCCAGAAACCGAATCTGCTGACAGATCGCAAATCGGCCGATATCGCGTTTTCGGCCCTCAGAAGCGCCGAAATCGCGTTTTCTCGCTGAGCCCAGTGGACGGTGACTCGGTATGAAAACTGCACGGAGGAGCTGTTTTATCGTTTCTACCGTGCAGTTCGACATGTAAACTGCCCAGAAACCGAATCTGCTGACAGATCGCAAATCGGCCGATATCGCGTTTTCGGCCCTCAGAAGCGCCGAAATCGCGTTTTCTCGCTGAGCCCAGTGGACGGTGACTCGGTATGAAAACTGCACGGAGGAGCTGTTTTATCGTTTCTACCGTGCAGTTCGACATGTAAACTGCCCAGAAACCGAATCTGCTGACAGATCGCAAATCGGCCGATATCGCGTTTTCGGCCCTCAGAAGCGCCGAAATCGCGTTTTCTCGCTGAGCCCAGTGGACGGTGACTCGGTATGAAAACTGCACGGAGGAGCTGTTTTATCGTTTCTACCGTGCAGTTCGACATGTAAACTGCCCAGAAACCGAATCTGCTGACAGATCGCAAATCGGCCGATATCGCGTTTTCGGCCCTCAGAAGCGCCGAAATCGCGTTTTCTCGCTGAGCCCAGTGGACGGTGACTCGGTATGAAAACTGCACGGAGGAGCTGTTTTATCGTTTCTACCGTGCAGTTCGACATGTAAACTGCCCAGAAACCGAATCTGCTGACAGATCGCAAATCGGCCGATATCGCGTTTTCGGCCCTCAGAAGCGCCGAAATCGCGTTTTCTCGCTGAGCCCAGTGGACGGTGACTCGGTATGAAAACTGCACGGAGGAGCTGTTTTATCGTTTCTACCGTGCAGTTCGACATGTAAACTGCCCAGAAACCGAATCTGCTGACAGATCGCAAATCGGCCGATATCGCGTTTTCGGCCCTCAGAAGCGCCGAAATCGCGTTTTCTCGCTGAGCCCAGTGGACGGTGACTCGGTATGAAAACTGCACGGAGGAGCTGTTTTATCGTTTCTACCGTGCAGTTCGACATGTAAACTGCCCAGAAACCGAATCTGCTGACAGATCGCAAATCGGCCGATATCGCGTTTTCGGCCCTCAGAAGCGCCGAAATCGCGTTTTCTCGCTGAGCCCAGTGGACGGTGACTCGGTATGAAAACTGCACGGAGGAGCTGTTTTATCGTTTCTACCGTGCAGTTCGACATGTAAACTGCCCAGAAACCGAATCTGCTGACAGATCGCAAATCGGCCGATATCGCGTTTTCGGCCCTCAGAAGCGCCGAAATCGCGTTTTCTCGCTGAGCCCAGTGGACGGTGACTCGGTATGAAAACTGCACGGAGGAGCTGTTTTATCGTTTCTACCGTGCAGTTCGACATGTAAACTGCCCAGAAACCGAATCTGCTGACAGATCGCAAATCGGCCGATATCGCGTTTTCGGCCCTCAGAAGCGCCGAAATCGCGTTTTCTCGCTGAGCCCAGTGGACGGTGACTCGGTATGAAAACTGCACGGAGGAGCTGTTTTATCGTTTCTACCGTGCAGTTCGACATGTAAACTGCCCAGAAACCGAATCTGCTGACAGATCGAAAATCGGCCGATATCGCGTTTTCGGCCCTCAGAAGCGCCGAAATCGCGTTTTCTCGCTGAGCCCAGTGGACGGTGACTCGGTATGAAAACTGCACGGAGGAGCTGTTTTATCGTTTCTACCGTGCAGTTCGACATGTAAACTGCCCAGAAACCGAATCTGCTGACAGATCGCAAATCGGCCGATATCGCGTTTTCGGCCCTCAGAAGCGCCGAAATCGCGTTTTCTCGCTGAGCCCAGTGGACGGTGACTCGGTATGAAAACTGCACGGAGGAGCTGTTTTATCGTTTCTACCGTGCAGTTCGACATGTAAACTGCCCAGAAACCGAATCTGCTGACAGATCGCAAATCGGCCGATATCGCGTTTTCGGCCCTCAGAAGCGCCGAAATCGCGTTTTCTCGCTGAGCCCAGTGGACGGTGACTCGGTATGAAAACTGCACGGAGGAGCTGTTTTATCGTTTCTACCGTGCAGTTCGACATGTAAACTGCCCAGAAACCGAATCTGCTGACAGATCGAAAATCGGCCGATATCGCGTTTTCGGCCCTCAGAAGCGCCGAAATCGCGTTTTCTCGCTGAGCCCAGTGGACGGTGACTCGGTATGAAAACTGCACGGAGGAGCTGTTTTATCGTTTCTACCGTGCAGTTCGACATGTAAACTGCCCAGAAACCGAATCTGCTGACAGATCGCAAATCGGCCGATATCGCGTTTTCGGCCCTCAGAAGCGCCGAAATCGCGTTTTCTCGCTGAGCCCAGTGGACGGTGACTCGGTATGAAAACTGCACGGAGGAGCTGTTTTATCGTTTCTACCGTGCAGTTCGACATGTAAACTGCCCAGAAACCGAATCTGCTGACAGATCGCAAATCGGCCGATATCGCGTTTTCGGCCCTCAGAAGCGCCGAAATCGCGTTTTCTCGCTGAGCCCAGTGGACGGTGACTCGGTATGAAAACTGCACGGAGGAGCTGTTTTATCGTTTCTACCGTGCAGTTCGACATGTAAACTGCCCAGAAACCGAATCTGCTGACAGATCGCAAATCGGCCGATATCGCGTTTTCGGCCCTCAGAAGCGCCGAAATCGCGTTTTCTCGCTGAGCCCAGTGGACGGTGACTCGGTATGAAAACTGCACGGAGGAGCTGTTTTATCGTTTCTACCGTGCAGTTCGACATGTAAACTGCCCAGAAACCGAATCTGCTGACAGATCGCAAATCGGCCGATATCGCGTTTTCGGCCCTCAGAAGCGCCGAAATCGCGTTTTCTCGCTGAGCCCAGTGGACGGTGACTCGGTATGAAAACTGCACGGAGGAGCTGTTTTATCGTTTCTACCGTGCAGTTCGACATGTAAACTGCCCAGAAACCGAATCTGCTGACAGATCGCAAATCGGCCGATATCGCGTTTTCGGCCCTCAGAAGCGCCGAAATCGCGTTTTCTCGCTGAGCCGAGTGGACGGTGACTCGGTATGAAAACTGCACGGAGGAGCTGTTTTATCGTTTCTACCGTGCAGTTCGACATGTAAACTGCCCAGAAACCGAATCTGCTGACAGATCGAAAATCGGCCGATATCGCGTTTTCGGCCCTCAGAAGCGCCGAAATCGCGTTTTCTCGCTGAGCCCAGTGGACGGTGACTCGGTATGAAAACTGCACGGAGGAGCTGTTTTATCGTTTCTACCGTGCAGTTCGACATGTAAACTGCCCAGAAACCGAATCTGCTGACAGATCGAAAATCGGCCGATATCGCGTTTTCGGCCCTCAGAAGCGCCGAAATCGCGTTTTCTCGCTGAGCCGAGTGGACGGTGACTCGGTATGAAAACTGCACGGAGGAGCTGTTTTATCGTTTCTACCGTGCAGTTCGACATGTAAACTGCCCAGAAACCGAATCTGCTGACAGATCGCAAATCGGCCGATATCGCGTTTTCGGCCCTCAGAAGCGCCGAAATCGCGTTTTCTCGCTGAGCCCAGTGGACGGTGACTCGGTATGAAAACTGCACGGAGGAGCTGTTTTATCGTTTCTACCGTGCAGTTCGACATGTAAACTGCCCAGAAACCGAATCTGCTGACAGATCGCAAATCGGCCGATATCGCGTTTTCGGCCCTCAGAAGCGCCGAAATCGCGTTTTCTCGCTGAGCCCAGTGGACGGTGACTCGGTATGAAAACTGCACGGAGGAGCTGTTTTATCGTTTCTACCGTGCAGTTCGACATGTAAACTGCCCAGAAACCGAATCTGCTGACAGATCGCAAATCGGCCGATATCGCGTTTTCGGCCCTCAGAAGCGCCGAAATCGCGTTTTCTCGCTGAGCCCAGTGGACGGTGACTCGGTATGAAAACTGCACGGAGGAGCTGTTTTATCGTTTCTACCGTGCAGTTCGACATGTAAACTGCCCAGAAACCGAATCTGCTGACAGATCGCAAATCGGCCGATATCGCGTTTTCGGCCCTCAGAAGCGCCGAAATCGCGTTTTCTCGCTGAGCCCAGTGGACGGTGACTCGGTATGAAAACTGCACGGAGGAGCTGTTTTATCGTTTCTACCGTGCAGTTCGACATGTAAACTGCCCAGAAACCGAATCTGCTGACAGATCGCAAATCGGCCGATATCGCGTTTTCGGCCCTCAGAAGCGCCGAAATCGCGTTTTCTCGCTGAGCCGAGTGGACGGTGACTCGGTATGAAAACTGCACGGAGGAGCTGTTTTATCGTTTCTACCGTGCAGTTCGACATGTAAACTGCCCAGAAACCGAATCTGCTGACAGATCGCAAATCGGCCGATATCGCGTTTTCGGCCCTCAGAAGCGCCGAAATCGCGTTTTCTCGCTGAGCCCAGTGGACGGTGACTCGGTATGAAAACTGCACGGAGGAGCTGTTTTATCGTTTCTACCGTGCAGTTCGACATGTAAACTGCCCAGAAACCGAATCTGCTGACAGATCGCAAATCGGCCGATATCGCGTTTTCGGCCCTCAGAAGCGCCGAAATCGCGTTTTCTCGCTGAGCCCAGTGGACGGTGACTCGGTATGAAAACTGCACGGAGGAGCTGTTTTATCGTTTCTACCGTGCAGTTCGACATGTAAACTGCCCAGAAACCGAATCTGCTGACAGATCGCAAATCGGCCGATATCGCGTTTTCGGCCCTCAGAAGCGCCGAAATCGCGTTTTCTCGCTGAGCCCAGTGGACGGTGACTCGGTATGAAAACTGCACGGAGGAGCTGTTTTATCGTTTCTACCGTGCAGTTCGACATGTAAACTGCCCAGAAACCGAATCTGCTGACAGATCGCAAATCGGCCGATATCGCGTTTTCGGCCCTCAGAAGCGCCGAAATCGCGTTTTCTCGCTGAGCCCAGTGGACGGTGACTCGGTATGAAAACTGCACGGAGGAGCTGTTTTATCGTTTCTACCGTGCAGTTCGACATGTAAACTGCCCAGAAACCGAATCTGCTGACAGATCGAAAATCGGCCGATATCGCGTTTTCGGCCCTCAGAAGCGCCGAAATCGCGTTTTCTCGCTGAGCCGAGTGGACGGTGACTCGGTATGAAAACTGCACGGAGGAGCTGTTTTATCGTTTCTACCGTGCAGTTCGACATGTAAACTGCCCAGAAACCGAATCTGCTGACAGATCGCAAATCGGCCGATATCGCGTTTTCGGCCCTCAGAAGCGCCGAAATCGCGTTTTCTCGCTGAGCCCAGTGGACGGTGACTCGGTATGAAAACTGCACGGAGGAGCTGTTTTATCGTTTCTACCGTGCAGTTCGACATGTAAACTGCCCAGAAACCGAATCTGCTGACAGATCGCAAATCGGCCGATATCGCGTTTTCGGCCCTCAGAAGCGCCGAAATCGCGTTTTCTCGCTGAGCCCAGTGGACGGTGACTCGGTATGAAAACTGCACGGAGGAGCTGTTTTATCGTTTCTACCGTGCAGTTCGACATGTAAACTGCCCAGAAACCGAATCTGCTGACAGATCGAAAATCGGCCGATATCGCGTTTTCGGCCCTCAGAAGCGCCGAAATCGCGTTTTCTCGCTGAGCCCAGTGGACGGTGACTCGGTATGAAAACTGCACGGAGGAGCTGTTTTATCGTTTCTACCGTGCAGTTCGACATGTAAACTGCCCAGAAACCGAATCTGCTGACAGATCGCAAATCGGCCGATATCGCGTTTTCGGCCCTCAGAAGCGCCGAAATCGCGTTTTCTCGCTGAGCCCAGTGGACGGTGACTCGGTATGAAAACTGCACGGAGGAGCTGTTTTATCGTTTCTACCGTGCAGTTCGACATGTAAACTGCCCAGAAACCGAATCTGCTGACAGATCGCAAATCGGCCGATATCGCGTTTTCGGCCCTCAGAAGCGCCGAAATCGCGTTTTCTCGCTGAGCCCAGTGGACGGTGACTCGGTATGAAAACTGCACGGAGGAGCTGTTTTATCGTTTCTACCGTGCAGTTCGACATGTAAACTGCCCAGAAACCGAATCTGCTGACAGATCGAAAATCGGCCGATATCGCGTTTTCGGCCCTCAGAAGCGCCGAAATCGCGTTTTCTCGCTGAGCCCAGTGGACGGTGACTCGGTATGAAAACTGCACGGAGGAGCTGTTTTATCGTTTCTACCGTGCAGTTCGACATGTAAACTGCCCAGAAACCGAATCTGCTGACAGATCGCAAATCGGCCGATATCGCGTTTTCGGCCCTCAGAAGCGCCGAAATCGCGTTTTCTCGCTGAGCCCAGTGGACGGTGACTCGGTATGAAAACTGCACGGAGGAGCTGTTTTATCGTTTCTACCGTGCAGTTCGACATGTAAACTGCCCAGAAACCGAATCTGCTGACAGATCGCAAATCGGCCGATATCGCGTTTTCGGCCCTCAGAAGCGCCGAAATCGCGTTTTCTCGCTGAGCCCAGTGGACGGTGACTCGGTATGAAAACTGCACGGAGGAGCTGTTTTATCGTTTCTACCGTGCAGTTCGACATGTAAACTGCCCAGAAACCGAATCTGCTGACAGATCGCAAATCGGCCGATATCGCGTTTTCGGCCCTCAGAAGCGCCGAAATCGCGTTTTCTCGCTGAGCCCAGTGGACGGTGACTCGGTATGAAAACTGCACGGAGGAGCTGTTTTATCGTTTCTACCGTGCAGTTCGACATGTAAACTGCCCAGAAACCGAATCTGCTGACAGATCGAAAATCGGCCGATATCGCGTTTTCGGCCCTCAGAAGCGCCGAAATCGCGTTTTCTCGCTGAGCCCAGTGGACGGTGACTCGGTATGAAAACTGCACGGAGGAGCTGTTTTATCGTTTCTACCGTGCAGTTCGACATGTAAACTGCCCAGAAACCGAATCTGCTGACAGATCGCAAATCGGCCGATATCGCGTTTTCGGCCCTCAGAAGCGCCGAAATCGCGTTTTCTCGCTGAGCCCAGTGGACGGTGACTCGGTATGAAAACTGCACGGAGGAGCTGTTTTATCGTTTCTACCGTGCAGTTCGACATGTAAACTGCCCAGAAACCGAATCTGCTGACAGATCGAAAATCGGCCGATATCGCGTTTTCGGCCCTCAGAAGCGCCGAAATCGCGTTTTCTCGCTGAGCCGAGTGGACGGTGACTCGGTATGAAAACTGCACGGAGGAGCTGTTTTATCGTTTCTACCGTGCAGTTCGACATGTAAACTGCCCAGAAACCGAATCTGCTGACAGATCGCAAATCGGCCGATATCGCGTTTTCGGCCCTCAGAAGCGCCGAAATCGCGTTTTCTCGCTGAGCCCAGTGGACGGTGACTCGGTATGAAAACTGCACGGAGGAGCTGTTTTATCGTTTCTACCGTGCAGTTCGACATGTAAACTGCCCAGAAACCGAATCTGCTGACAGATCGCAAATCGGCCGATATCGCGTTTTCGGCCCTCAGAAGCGCCGAAATCGCGTTTTCTCGCTGAGCCCAGTGGACGGTGACTCGGTATGAAAACTGCACGGAGGAGCTGTTTTATCGTTTCTACCGTGCAGTTCGACATGTAAACTGCCCAGAAACCGAATCTGCTGACAGATCGCAAATCGGCCGATATCGCGTTTTCGGCCCTCAGAAGCGCCGAAATCGCGTTTTCTCGCTGAGCCCAGTGGACGGTGACTCGGTATGAAAACTGCACGGAGGAGCTGTTTTATCGTTTCTACCGTGCAGTTCGACATGTAAACTGCCCAGAAACCGAATCTGCTGACAGATCGCAAATCGGCCGATATCGCGTTTTCGGCCCTCAGAAGCGCCGAAATCGCGTTTTCTCGCTGAGCCCAGTGGACGGTGACTCGGTATGAAAACTGCACGGAGGAGCTGTTTTATCGTTTCTACCGTGCAGTTCGACATGTAAACTGCCCAGAAACCGAATCTGCTGACAGATCGAAAATCGGCCGATATCGCGTTTTCGGCCCTCAGAAGCGCCGAAATCGCGTTTTCTCGCTGAGCCGAGTGGACGGTGACTCGGTATGAAAACTGCACGGAGGAGCTGTTTTATCGTTTCTACCGTGCAGTTCGACATGTAAACTGCCCAGAAACCGAATCTGCTGACAGATCGAAAATCGGCCGATATCGCGTTTTCGGCCCTCAGAAGCGCCGAAATCGCGTTTTCTCGCTGAGCCCAGTGGACGGTGACTCGGTATGAAAACTGCACGGAGGAGCTGTTTTATCGTTTCTACCGTGCAGTTCGACATGTAAACTGCCCAGAAACCGAATCTGCTGACAGATCGCAAATCGGCCGATATCGCGTTTTCGGCCCTCAGAAGCGCCGAAATCGCGTTTTCTCGCTGAGCCCAGTGGACGGTGACTCGGTATGAAAACTGCACGGAGGAGCTGTTTTATCGTTTCTACCGTGCAGTTCGACATGTAAACTGCCCAGAAACCGAATCTGCTGACAGATCGCAAATCGGCCGATATCGCGTTTTCGGCCCTCAGAAGCGCCGAAATCGCGTTTTCTCGCTGAGCCCAGTGGACGGTGACTCGGTATGAAAACTGCACGGAGGAGCTGTTTTATCGTTTCTACCGTGCAGTTCGACATGTAAACTGCCCAGAAACCGAATCTGCTGACAGATCGAAAATCGGCCGATATCGCGTTTTCGGCCCTCAGAAGCGCCGAAATCGCGTTTTCTCGCTGAGCCCAGTGGACGGTGACTCGGTATGAAAACTGCACGGAGGAGCTGTTTTATCGTTTCTACCGTGCAGTTCGACATGTAAACTGCCCAGAAACCGAATCTGCTGACAGATCGCAAATCGGCCGATATCGCGTTTTCGGCCCTCAGAAGCGCCGAAATCGCGTTTTCTCGCTGAGCCCAGTGGACGGTGACTCGGTATGAAAACTGCACGGAGGAGCTGTTTTATCGTTTCTACCGTGCAGTTCGACATGTAAACTGCCCAGAAACCGAATCTGCTGACAGATCGAAAATCGGCCGATATCGCGTTTTCGGCCCTCAGAAGCGCCGAAATCGCGTTTTCTCGCTGAGCCCAGTGGACGGTGACTCGGTATGAAAACTGCACGGAGGAGCTGTTTTATCGTTTCTACCGTGCAGTTCGACATGTAAACTGCCCAGAAACCGAATCTGCTGACAGATCGCAAATCGGCCGATATCGCGTTTTCGGCCCTCAGAAGCGCCGAAATCGCGTTTTCTCGCTGAGCCCAGTGGACGGTGACTCGGTATGAAAACTGCACGGAGGAGCTGTTTTATCGTTTCTACCGTGCAGTTCGACATGTAAACTGCCCAGAAACCGAATCTGCTGACAGATCGAAAATCGGCCGATATCGCGTTTTCGGCCCTCAGAAGCGCCGAAATCGCGTTTTCTCGCTGAGCCCAGTGGACGGTGACTCGGTATGAAAACTGCACGGAGGAGCTGTTTTATCGTTTCTACCGTGCAGTTCGACATGTAAACTGCCCAGAAACCGAATCTGCTGACAGATCGCAAATCGGCCGATATCGCGTTTTCGGCCCTCAGAAGCGCCGAAATCGCGTTTTCTCGCTGAGCCCAGTGGACGGTGACTCGGTATGAAAACTGCACGGAGGAGCTGTTTTATCGTTTCTACCGTGCAGTTCGACATGTAAACTGCCCAGAAACCGAATCTGCTGACAGATCGCAAATCGGCCGATATCGCGTTTTCGGCCCTCAGAAGCGCCGAAATCGCGTTTTCTCGCTGAGCCCAGTGGACGGTGACTCGGTATGAAAACTGCACGGAGGAGCTGTTTTATCGTTTCTACCGTGCAGTTCGACATGTAAACTGCCCAGAAACCGAATCTGCTGACAGATCGCAAATCGGCCGATATCGCGTTTTCGGCCCTCAGAAGCGCCGAAATCGCGTTTTCTCGCTGAGCCCAGTGGACGGTGACTCGGTATGAAAACTGCACGGAGGAGCTGTTTTATCGTTTCTACCGTGCAGTTCGACATGTAAACTGCCCAGAAACCGAATCTGCTGACAGATCGAAAATCGGCCGATATCGCGTTTTCGGCCCTCAGAAGCGCCGAAATCGCGTTTTCTCGCTGAGCCCAGTGGACGGTGACTCGGTATGAAAACTGCACGGAGGAGCTGTTTTATCGTTTCTACCGTGCAGTTCGACATGTAAACTGCCCAGAAACCGAATCTGCTGACAGATCGCAAATCGGCCGATATCGCGTTTTCGGCCCTCAGAAGCGCCGAAATCGCGTTTTCTCGCTGAGCCCAGTGGACGGTGACTCGGTATGAAAACTGCACGGAGGAGCTGTTTTATCGTTTCTACCGTGCAGTTCGACATGTAAACTGCCCAGAAACCGAATCTGCTGACAGATCGCAAATCGGCCGATATCGCGTTTTCGGCCCTCAGAAGCGCCGAAATCGCGTTTTCTCGCTGAGCCGAGTGGACGGTGACTCGGTATGAAAACTGCACGGAGGAGCTGTTTTATCGTTTCTACCGTGCAGTTCGACATGTAAACTGCCCAGAAACCGAATCTGCTGACAGATCGCAAATCGGCCGATATCGCGTTTTCGGCCCTCAGAAGCGCCGAAATCGCGTTTTCTCGCTGAGCCGAGTGGACGGTGACTCGGTATGAAAACTGCACGGAGGAGCTGTTTTATCGTTTCTACCGTGCAGTTCGACATGTAAACTGCCCAGAAACCGAATCTGCTGACAGATCGCAAATCGGCCGATATCGCGTTTTCGGCCCTCAGAAGCGCCGAAATCGCGTTTTCTCGCTGAGCCCAGTGGACGGTGACTCGGTATGAAAACTGCACGGAGGAGCTGTTTTATCGTTTCTACCGTGCAGTTCGACATGTAAACTGCCCAGAAACCGAATCTGCTGACAGATCGCAAATCGGCCGATATCGCGTTTTCGGCCCTCAGAAGCGCCGAAATCGCGTTTTCTCGCTGAGCCTAGTGGACGGTGACTCGGTATGAAAACTGCACGGAGGAGCTGTTTTATCGTTTCTACCGTGCAGTTCGACATGTAAACTGCCCAGAAACCGAATCTGCTGACAGATCGCAAATCGGCCGATATCGCGTTTTCGGCCCTCAGAAGCGCCGAAATCGCGTTTTCTCGCTGAGCCCAGTGGACGGTGACTCGGTATGAAAACTGCACGGAGGAGCTGTTTTATCGTTTCTACCGTGCAGTTCGACATGTAAACTGCCCAGAAACCGAATCTGCTGACAGATCGAAAATCGGCCGATATCGCGTTTTCGGCCCTCAGAAGCGCCGAAATCGCGTTTTCTCGCTGAGCCCAGTGGACGGTGACTCGGTATGAAAACTGCACGGAGGAGCTGTTTTATCGTTTCTACCGTGCAGTTCGACATGTAAACTGCCCAGAAACCGAATCTGCTGACAGATCGCAAATCGGCCGATATCGCGTTTTCGGCCCTCAGAAGCGCCGAAATCGCGTTTTCTCGCTGAGCCCAGTGGACGGTGACTCGGTATGAAAACTGCACGGAGGAGCTGTTTTATCGTTTCTACCGTGCAGTTCGACATGTAAACTGCCCAGAAACCGAATCTGCTGACAGATCGCAAATCGGCCGATATCGCGTTTTCGGCCCTCAGAAGCGCCGAAATCGCGTTTTCTCGCTGAGCCCAGTGGACGGTGACTCGGTATGAAAACTGCACGGAGGAGCTGTTTTATCGTTTCTACCGTGCAGTTCGACATGTAAACTGCCCAGAAACCGAATCTGCTGACAGATCGCAAATCGGCCGATATCGCGTTTTCGGCCCTCAGAAGCGCCGAAATCGCGTTTTCTCGCTGAGCCCAGTGGACGGTGACTCGGTATGAAAACTGCACGGAGGAGCTGTTTTATCGTTTCTACCGTGCAGTTCGACATGTAAACTGCCCAGAAACCGAATCTGCTGACAGATCGCAAATCGGCCGATATCGCGTTTTCGGCCCTCAGAAGCGCCGAAATCGCGTTTTCTCGCTGAGCCGAGTGGACGGTGACTCGGTATGAAAACTGCACGGAGGAGCTGTTTTATCGTTTCTACCGTGCAGTTCGACATGTAAACTGCCCAGAAACCGAATCTGCTGACAGATCGCAAATCGGCCGATATCGCGTTTTCGGCCCTCAGAAGCGCCGAAATCGCGTTTTCTCGCTGAGCCCAGTGGACGGTGACTCGGTATGAAAACTGCACGGAGGAGCTGTTTTATCGTTTCTACCGTGCAGTTCGACATGTAAACTGCCCAGAAACCGAATCTGCTGACAGATCGCAAATCGGCCGATATCGCGTTTTCGGCCCTCAGAAGCGCCGAAATCGCGTTTTCTCGCTGAGCCCAGTGGACGGTGACTCGGTATGAAAACTGCACGGAGGAGCTGTTTTATCGTTTCTACCGTGCAGTTCGACATGTAAACTGCCCAGAAACCGAATCTGCTGACAGATCGCAAATCGGCCGATATCGCGTTTTCGGCCCTCAGAAGCGCCGAAATCGCGTTTTCTCGCTGAGCCCAGTGGACGGTGACTCGGTATGAAAACTGCACGGAGGAGCTGTTTTATCGTTTCTACCGTGCAGTTCGACATGTAAACTGCCCAGAAACCGAATCTGCTGACAGATCGCAAATCGGCCGATATCGCGTTTTCGGCCCTCAGAAGCGCCGAAATCGCGTTTTCTCGCTGAGCCCAGTGGACGGTGACTCGGTATGAAAACTGCACGGAGGAGCTGTTTTATCGTTTCTACCGTGCAGTTCGACATGTAAACTGCCCAGAAACCGAATCTGCTGACAGATCGCAAATCGGCCGATATCGCGTTTTCGGCCCTCAGAAGCGCCGAAATCGCGTTTTCTCGCTGAGCCCAGTGGACGGTGACTCGGTATGAAAACTGCACGGAGGAGCTGTTTTATCGTTTCTACCGTGCAGTTCGACATGTAAACTGCCCAGAAACCGAATCTGCTGACAGATCGCAAATCGGCCGATATCGCGTTTTCGGCCCTCAGAAGCGCCGAAATCGCGTTTTCTCGCTGAGCCCAGTGGACGGTGACTCGGTATGAAAACTGCACGGAGGAGCTGTTTTATCGTTTCTACCGTGCAGTTCGACATGTAAACTGCCCAGAAACCGAATCTGCTGACAGATCGAAAATCGGCCGATATCGCGTTTTCGGCCCTCAGAAGCGCCGAAATCGCGTTTTCTCGCTGAGCCTAGTGGACGGTGACTCGGTATGAAAACTGCACGGAGGAGCTGTTTTATCGTTTCTACCGTGCAGTTCGACATGTAAACTGCCCAGAAACCGAATCTGCTGACAGATCGCAAATCGGCCGATATCGCGTTTTCGGCCCTCAGAAGCGCCGAAATCGCGTTTTCTCGCTGAGCCCAGTGGACGGTGACTCGGTATGAAAACTGCACGGAGGAGCTGTTTTATCGTTTCTACCGTGCAGTTCGACATGTAAACTGCCCAGAAACCGAATCTGCTGACAGATCGCAAATCGGCCGATATCGCGTTTTCGGCCCTCAGAAGCGCCGAAATCGCGTTTTCTCGCTGAGCCCAGTGGACGGTGACTCGGTATGAAAACTGCACGGAGGAGCTGTTTTATCGTTTCTACCGTGCAGTTCGACATGTAAACTGCCCAGAAACCGAATCTGCTGACAGATCGCAAATCGGCCGATATCGCGTTTTCGGCCCTCAGAAGCGCCGAAATCGCGTTTTCTCGCTGAGCCCAGTGGACGGTGACTCGGTATGAAAACTGCACGGAGGAGCTGTTTTATCGTTTCTACCGTGCAGTTCGACATGTAAACTGCCCAGAAACCGAATCTGCTGACAGATCGCAAATCGGCCGATATCGCGTTTTCGGCCCTCAGAAGCGCCGAAATCGCGTTTTCTCGCTGAGCCGAGTGGACGGTGACTCGGTATGAAAACTGCACGGAGGAGCTGTTTTATCGTTTCTACCGTGCAGTTCGACATGTAAACTGCCCAGAAACCGAATCTGCTGACAGATCGCAAATCGGCCGATATCGCGTTTTCGGCCCTCAGAAGCGCCGAAATCGCGTTTTCTCGCTGAGCCCAGTGGACGGTGACTCGGTATGAAAACTGCACGGAGGAGCTGTTTTATCGTTTCTACCGTGCAGTTCGACATGTAAACTGCCCAGAAACCGAATCTGCTGACAGATCGCAAATCGGCCGATATCGCGTTTTCGGCCCTCAGAAGCGCCGAAATCGCGTTTTCTCGCTGAGCCGAGTGGACGGTGACTCGGTATGAAAACTGCACGGAGGAGCTGTTTTATCGTTTCTACCGTGCAGTTCGACATGTAAACTGCCCAGAAACCGAATCTGCTGACAGATCGCAAATCGGCCGATATCGCGTTTTCGGCCCTCAGAAGCGCCGAAATCGCGTTTTCTCGCTGAGCCCAGTGGACGGTGACTCGGTATGAAAACTGCACGGAGGAGCTGTTTTATCGTTTCTACCGTGCAGTTCGACATGTAAACTGCCCAGAAACCGAATCTGCTGACAGATCGCAAATCGGCCGATATCGCGTTTTCGGCCCTCAGAAGCGCCGAAATCGCGTTTTCTCGCTGAGCCGAGTGGACGGTGACTCGGTATGAAAACTGCACGGAGGAGCTGTTTTATCGTTTCTACCGTGCAGTTCGACATGTAAACTGCCCAGAAACCGAATCTGCTGACAGATCGAAAATCGGCCGATATCGCGTTTTCGGCCCTCAGAAGCGCCGAAATCGCGTTTTCTCGCTGAGCCCAGTGGACGGTGACTCGGTATGAAAACTGCACGGAGGAGCTGTTTTATCGTTTCTACCGTGCAGTTCGACATGTAAACTGCCCAGAAACCGAATCTGCTGACAGATCGCAAATCGGCCGATATCGCGTTTTCGGCCCTCAGAAGCGCCGAAATCGCGTTTTCTCGCTGAGCCCAGTGGACGGTGACTCGGTATGAAAACTGCACGGAGGAGCTGTTTTATCGTTTCTACCGTGCAGTTCGACATGTAAACTGCCCAGAAACCGAATCTGCTGACAGATCGCAAATCGGCCGATATCGCGTTTTCGGCCCTCAGAAGCGCCGAAATCGCGTTTTCTCGCTGAGCCCAGTGGACGGTGACTCGGTATGAAAACTGCACGGAGGAGCTGTTTTATCGTTTCTACCGTGCAGTTCGACATGTAAACTGCCCAGAAACCGAATCTGCTGACAGATCGAAAATCGGCCGATATCGCGTTTTCGGCCCTCAGAAGCGCCGAAATCGCGTTTTCTCGCTGAGCCCAGTGGACGGTGACTCGGTATGAAAACTGCACGGAGGAGCTGTTTTATCGTTTCTACCGTGCAGTTCGACATGTAAACTGCCCAGAAACCGAATCTGCTGACAGATCGCAAATCGGCCGATATCGCGTTTTCGGCCCTCAGAAGCGCCGAAATCGCGTTTTCTCGCTGAGCCCAGTGGACGGTGACTCGGTATGAAAACTGCACGGAGGAGCTGTTTTATCGTTTCTACCGTGCAGTTCGACATGTAAACTGCCCAGAAACCGAATCTGCTGACAGATCGCAAATCGGCCGATATCGCGTTTTCGGCCCTCAGAAGCGCCGAAATCGCGTTTTCTCGCTGAGCCCAGTGGACGGTGACTCGGTATGAAAACTGCACGGAGGAGCTGTTTTATCGTTTCTACCGTGCAGTTCGACATGTAAACTGCCCAGAAACCGAATCTGCTGACAGATCGCAAATCGGCCGATATCGCGTTTTCGGCCCTCAGAAGCGCCGAAATCGCGTTTTCTCGCTGAGCCCAGTGGACGGTGACTCGGTATGAAAACTGCACGGAGGAGCTGTTTTATCGTTTCTACCGTGCAGTTCGACATGTAAACTGCCCAGAAACCGAATCTGCTGACAGATCGCAAATCGGCCGATATCGCGTTTTCGGCCCTCAGAAGCGCCGAAATCGCGTTTTCTCGCTGAGCCCAGTGGACGGTGACTCGGTATGAAAACTGCACGGAGGAGCTGTTTTATCGTTTCTACCGTGCAGTTCGACATGTAAACTGCCCAGAAACCGAATCTGCTGACAGATCGCAAATCGGCCGATATCGCGTTTTCGGCCCTCAGAAGCGCCGAAATCGCGTTTTCTCGCTGAGCCCAGTGGACGGTGACTCGGTATGAAAACTGCACGGAGGAGCTGTTTTATCGTTTCTACCGTGCAGTTCGACATGTAAACTGCCCAGAAACCGAATCTGCTGACAGATCGAAAATCGGCCGATATCGCGTTTTCGGCCCTCAGAAGCGCCGAAATCGCGTTTTCTCGCTGAGCCCAGTGGACGGTGACTCGGTATGAAAACTGCACGGAGGAGCTGTTTTATCGTTTCTACCGTGCAGTTCGACATGTAAACTGCCCAGAAACCGAATCTGCTGACAGATCGCAAATCGGCCGATATCGCGTTTTCGGCCCTCAGAAGCGCCGAAATCGCGTTTTCTCGCTGAGCCCAGTGGACGGTGACTCGGTATGAAAACTGCACGGAGGAGCTGTTTTATCGTTTCTACCGTGCAGTTCGACATGTAAACTGCCCAGAAACCGAATCTGCTGACAGATCGCAAATCGGCCGATATCGCGTTTTCGGCCCTCAGAAGCGCCGAAATCGCGTTTTCTCGCTGAGCCCAGTGGACGGTGACTCGGTATGAAAACTGCACGGAGGAGCTGTTTTATCGTTTCTACCGTGCAGTTCGACATGTAAACTGCCCAGAAACCGAATCTGCTGACAGATCGCAAATCGGCCGATATCGCGTTTTCGGCCCTCAGAAGCGCCGAAATCGCGTTTTCTCGCTGAGCCCAGTGGACGGTGACTCGGTATGAAAACTGCACGGAGGAGCTGTTTTATCGTTTCTACCGTGCAGTTCGACATGTAAACTGCCCAGAAACCGAATCTGCTGACAGATCGAAAATCGGCCGATATCGCGTTTTCGGCCCTCAGAAGTGCCGAAATCGCGTTTTCTCGCTGAGCCCAGTGGACGGTGACTCGGTATGAAAACTGCACGGAGGAGCTGTTTTATCGTTTCTACCGTGCAGTTCGACATGTAAACTGCCCAGAAACCGAATCTGCTGACAGATCGCAAATCGGCCGATATCGCGTTTTCGGCCCTCAGAAGCGCCGAAATCGCGTTTTCTCGCTGAGCCCAGTGGACGGTGACTCGGTATGAAAACTGCACGGAGGAGCTGTTTTATCGTTTCTACCGTGCAGTTCGACATGTAAACTGCCCAGAAACCGAATCTGCTGACAGATCGCAAATCGGCCGATATCGCGTTTTCGGCCCTCAGAAGCGCCGAAATCGCGTTTTCTCGCTGAGCCCAGTGGACGGTGACTCGGTATGAAAACTGCACGGAGGAGCTGTTTTATCGTTTCTACCGTGCAGTTCGACATGTAAACTGCCCAGAAACCGAATCTGCTGACAGATCGCAAATCGGCCGATATCGCGTTTTCGGCCCTCAGAAGCGCCGAAATCGCGTTTTCTCGCTGAGCCCAGTGGACGGTGACTCGGTATGAAAACTGCACGGAGGAGCTGTTTTATCGTTTCTACCGTGCAGTTCGACATGTAAACTGCCCAGAAACCGAATCTGCTGACAGATCGCAAATCGGCCGATATCGCGTTTTCGGCCCTCAGAAGCGCCGAAATCGCGTTTTCTCGCTGAGCCCAGTGGACGGTGACTCGGTATGAAAACTGCACGGAGGAGCTGTTTTATCGTTTCTACCGTGCAGTTCGACATGTAAACTGCCCAGAAACCGAATCTGCTGACAGATCGAAAATCGGCCGATATCGCGTTTTCGGCCCTCAGAAGCGCCGAAATCGCGTTTTCTCGCTGAGCCCAGTGGACGGTGACTCGGTATGAAAACTGCACGGAGGAGCTGTTTTATCGTTTCTACCGTGCAGTTCGACATGTAAACTGCCCAGAAACCGAATCTGCTGACAGATCGCAAATCGGCCGATATCGCGTTTTCGGCCCTCAGAAGCGCCGAAATCGCGTTTTCTCGCTGAGCCCAGTGGACGGTGACTCGGTATGAAAACTGCACGGAGGAGCTGTTTTATCGTTTCTACCGTGCAGTTCGACATGTAAACTGCCCAGAAACCGAATCTGCTGACAGATCGAAAATCGGCCGATATCGCGTTTTCGGCCCTCAGAAGCGCCGAAATCGCGTTTTCTCGCTGAGCCGAGTGGACGGTGACTCGGTATGAAAACTGCACGGAGGAGCTGTTTTATCGTTTCTACCGTGCAGTTCGACATGTAAACTGCCCAGAAACCGAATCTGCTGACAGATCGCAAATCGGCCGATATCGCGTTTTCGGCCCTCAGAAGCGCCGAAATCGCGTTTTCTCGCTGAGCCCAGTGGACGGTGACTCGGTATGAAAACTGCACGGAGGAGCTGTTTTATCGTTTCTACCGTGCAGTTCGACATGTAAACTGCCCAGAAACCGAATCTGCTGACAGATCGCAAATCGGCCGATATCGCGTTTTCGGCCCTCAGAAGCGCCGAAATCGCGTTTTCTCGCTGAGCCCAGTGGACGGTGACTCGGTATGAAAACTGCACGGAGGAGCTGTTTTATCGTTTCTACCGTGCAGTTCGACATGTAAACTGCCCAGAAACCGAATCTGCTGACAGATCGCAAATCGGCCGATATCGCGTTTTCGGCCCTCAGAAGCGCCGAAATCGCGTTTTCTCGCTGAGCCGAGTGGACGGTGACTCGGTATGAAAACTGCACGGAGGAGCTGTTTTATCGTTTCTACCGTGCAGTTCGACATGTAAACTGCCCAGAAACCGAATCTGCTGACAGATCGCAAATCGGCCGATATCGCGTTTTCGGCCCTCAGAAGCGCCGAAATCGCGTTTTCTCGCTGAGCCCAGTGGACGGTGACTCGGTATGAAAACTGCACGGAGGAGCTGTTTTATCGTTTCTACCGTGCAGTTCGACATGTAAACTGCCCAGAAACCGAATCTGCTGACAGATCGCAAATCGGCCGATATCGCGTTTTCGGCCCTCAGAAGCGCCGAAATCGCGTTTTCTCGCTGAGCCCAGTGGACGGTGACTCGGTATGAAAACTGCACGGAGGAGCTGTTTTATCGTTTCTACCGTGCAGTTCGACATGTAAACTGCCCAGAAACCGAATCTGCTGACAGATCGCAAATCGGCCGATATCGCGTTTTCGGCCCTCAGAAGCGCCGAAATCGCGTTTTCTCGCTGAGCCCAGTGGACGGTGACTCGGTATGAAAACTGCACGGAGGAGCTGTTTTATCGTTTCTACCGTGCAGTTCGACATGTAAACTGCCCAGAAACCGAATCTGCTGACAGATCGAAAATCGGCCGATATCGCGTTTTCGGCCCTCAGAAGTGCCGAAATCGCGTTTTCTCGCTGAGCCCAGTGGACGGTGACTCGGTATGAAAACTGCACGGAGGAGCTGTTTTATCGTTTCTACCGTGCAGTTCGACATGTAAACTGCCCAGAAACCGAATCTGCTGACAGATCGCAAATCGGCCGATATCGCGTTTTCGGCCCTCAGAAGCGCCGAAATCGCGTTTTCTCGCTGAGCCCAGTGGACGGTGACTCGGTATGAAAACTGCACGGAGGAGCTGTTTTATCGTTTCTACCGTGCAGTTCGACATGTAAACTGCCCAGAAACCGAATCTGCTGACAGATCGCAAATCGGCCGATATCGCGTTTTCGGCCCTCAGAAGCGCCGAAATCGCGTTTTCTCGCTGAGCCCAGTGGACGGTGACTCGGTATGAAAACTGCACGGAGGAGCTGTTTTATCGTTTCTACCGTGCAGTTCGACATGTAAACTGCCCAGAAACCGAATCTGCTGACAGATCGCAAATCGGCCGATATCGCGTTTTCGGCCCTCAGAAGCGCCGAAATCGCGTTTTCTCGCTGAGCCCAGTGGACGGTGACTCGGTATGAAAACTGCACGGAGGAGCTGTTTTATCGTTTCTACCGTGCAGTTCGACATGTAAACTGCCCAGAAACCGAATCTGCTGACAGATCGCAAATCGGCCGATATCGCGTTTTCGGCCCTCAGAAGCGCCGAAATCGCGTTTTCTCGCTGAGCCCAGTGGACGGTGACTCGGTATGAAAACTGCACGGAGGAGCTGTTTTATCGTTTCTACCGTGCAGTTCGACATGTAAACTGCCCAGAAACCGAATCTGCTGACAGATCGCAAATCGGCCGATATCGCGTTTTCGGCCCTCAGAAGCGCCGAAATCGCGTTTTCTCGCTGAGCCCAGTGGACGGTGACTCGGTATGAAAACTGCACGGAGGAGCTGTTTTATCGTTTCTACCGTGCAGTTCGACATGTAAACTGCCCAGAAACCGAATCTGCTGACAGATCGCAAATCGGCCGATATCGCGTTTTCGGCCCTCAGAAGCGCCGAAATCGCGTTTTCTCGCTGAGCCCAGTGGACGGTGACTCGGTATGAAAACTGCACGGAGGAGCTGTTTTATCGTTTCTACCGTGCAGTTCGACATGTAAACTGCCCAGAAACCGAATCTGCTGACAGATCGCAAATCGGCCGATATCGCGTTTTCGGCCCTCAGAAGCGCCGAAATCGCGTTTTCTCGCTGAGCCCAGTGGACGGTGACTCGGGAAAAACTGCACGGAGGAGCTGTTTTATCGTTTCTACCGTGCAGTTCGACATGTAAACTGCCCAGAAACCGAATCTGCTGACAGATCGCAAATCGGCCGATATCGCGTTTTCGGCCCTCAGAAGCGCCGAAATCGCGTTTTCTCGCTGAGCCCAGTGGACGGTGACTCGGTATGAAAACTGCACGGAGGAGCTGTTTTATCGTTTCTACCGTGCAGTTCGACATGTAAACTGCCCAGAAACCGAATCTGCTGACAGATCGCAAATCGGCCGATATCGCGTTTTCGGCCCTCAGAAGCGCCGAAATCGCGTTTTCTCGCTGAGCCCAGTGGACGGTGACTCGGTATGAAAACTGCACGGAGGAGCTGTTTTATCGTTTCTACCGTGCAGTTCGACATGTAAACTGCCCAGAAACCGAATCTGCTGACAGATCGCAAATCGGCCGATATCGCGTTTTCGGCCCTCAGAAGCGCCGAAATCGCGTTTTCTCGCTGAGCCCAGTGGACGGTGACTCGGTATGAAAACTGCACGGAGGAGCTGTTTTATCGTTTCTACCGTGCAGTTCGACATGTAAACTGCCCAGAAACCGAATCTGCTGACAGATCGAAAATCGGCCGATATCGCGTTTTCGGCCCTCAGAAGCGCCGAAATCGCGTTTTCTCGCTGAGCCCAGTGGACGGTGACTCGGTATGAAAACTGCACGGAGGAGCTGTTTTATCGTTTCTACCGTGCAGTTCGACATGTAAACTGCCCAGAAACCGAATCTGCTGACAGATCGCAAATCGGCCGATATCGCGTTTTCGGCCCTCAGAAGCGCCGAAATCGCGTTTTCTCGCTGAGCCCAGTGGACGGTGACTCGGTATGAAAACTGCACGGAGGAGCTGTTTTATCGTTTCTACCGTGCAGTTCGACATGTAAACTGCCCAGAAACCGAATCTGCTGACAGATCGCAAATCGGCCGATATCGCGTTTTCGGCCCTCAGAAGCGCCGAAATCGCGTTTTCTCGCTGAGCCCAGTGGACGGTGACTCGGTATGAAAACTGCACGGAGGAGCTGTTTTATCGTTTCTACCGTGCAGTTCGACATGTAAACTGCCCAGAAACCGAATCTGCTGACAGATCGCAAATCGGCCGATATCGCGTTTTCGGCCCTCAGAAGCGCCGAAATCGCGTTTTCTCGCTGAGCCCAGTGGACGGTGACTCGGTATGAAAACTGCACGGAGGAGCTGTTTTATCGTTTCTACCGTGCAGTTCGACATGTAAACTGCCCAGAAACCGAATCTGCTGACAGATCGCAAATCGGCCGATATCGCGTTTTCGGCCCTCAGAAGCGCCGAAATCGCGTTTTCTCGCTGAGCCCAGTGGACGGTGACTCGGTATGAAAACTGCACGGAGGAGCTGTTTTATCGTTTCTACCGTGCAGTTCGACATGTAAACTGCCCAGAAACCGAATCTGCTGACAGATCGCAAATCGGCCGATATCGCGTTTTCGGCCCTCAGAAGCGCCGAAATCGCGTTTTCTCGCTGAGCCGAGTGGACGGTGACTCGGTATGAAAACTGCACGGAGGAGCTGTTTTATCGTTTCTACCGTGCAGTTCGACATGTAAACTGCCCAGAAACCGAATCTGCTGACAGATCGCAAATCGGCCGATATCGCGTTTTCGGCCCTCAGAAGCGCCGAAATCGCGTTTTCTCGCTGAGCCCAGTGGACGGTGACTCGGTATGAAAACTGCACGGAGGAGCTGTTTTATCGTTTCTACCGTGCAGTTCGACATGTAAACTGCCCAGAAACCGAATCTGCTGACAGATCGCAAATCGGCCGATATCGCGTTTTCGGCCCTCAGAAGCGCCGAAATCGCGTTTTCTCGCTGAGCCCAGTGGACGGTGACTCGGTATGAAAACTGCACGGAGGAGCTGTTTTATCGTTTCTACCGTGCAGTTCGACATGTAAACTGCCCAGAAACCGAATCTGCTGACAGATCGAAAATCGGCCGATATCGCGTTTTCGGCCCTCAGAAGCGCCGAAATCGCGTTTTCTCGCTGAGCCCAGTGGACGGTGACTCGGTATGAAAACTGCACGGAGGAGCTGTTTTATCGTTTCTACCGTGCAGTTCGACATGTAAACTGCCCAGAAACCGAATCTGCTGACAGATCGCAAATCGGCCGATATCGCGTTTTCGGCCCTCAGAAGCGCCGAAATCGCGTTTTCTCGCTGAGCCCAGTGGACGGTGACTCGGTATGAAAACTGCACGGAGGAGCTGTTTTATCGTTTCTACCGTGCAGTTCGACATGTAAACTGCCCAGAAACCGAATCTGCTGACAGATCGCAAATCGGCCGATATCGCGTTTTCGGCCCTCAGAAGCGCCGAAATCGCGTTTTCTCGCTGAGCCCAGTGGACGGTGACTCGGTATGAAAACTGCACGGAGGAGCTGTTTTATCGTTTCTACCGTGCAGTTCGACATGTAAACTGCCCAGAAACCGAATCTGCTGACAGATCGCAAATCGGCCGATATCGCGTTTTCGGCCCTCAGAAGCGCCGAAATCGCGTTTTCTCGCTGAGCCCAGTGGACGGTGACTCGGTATGAAAACTGCACGGAGGAGCTGTTTTATCGTTTCTACCGTGCAGTTCGACATGTAAACTGCCCAGAAACCGAATCTGCTGACAGATCGCAAATCGGCCGATATCGCGTTTTCGGCCCTCAGAAGCGCCGAAATCGCGTTTTCTCGCTGAGCCCAGTGGACGGTGACTCGGTATGAAAACTGCACGGAGGAGCTGTTTTATCGTTTCTACCGTGCAGTTCGACATGTAAACTGCCCAGAAACCGAATCTGCTGACAGATCGAAAATCGGCCGATATCGCGTTTTCGGCCCTCAGAAGCGCCGAAATCGCGTTTTCTCGCTGAGCCGAGTGGACGGTGACTCGGTATGAAAACTGCACGGAGGAGCTGTTTTATCGTTTCTACCGTGCAGTTCGACATGTAAACTGCCCAGAAACCGAATCTGCTGACAGATCGCAAATCGGCCGATATCGCGTTTTCGGCCCTCAGAAGCGCCGAAATCGCGTTTTCTCGCTGAGCCCAGTGGACGGTGACTCGGTATGAAAACTGCACGGAGGAGCTGTTTTATCGTTTCTACCGTGCAGTTCGACATGTAAACTGCCCAGAAACCGAATCTGCTGACAGATCGCAAATCGGCCGATATCGCGTTTTCGGCCCTCAGAAGCGCCGAAATCGCGTTTTCTCGCTGAGCCCAGTGGACGGTGACTCGGTATGAAAACTGCACGGAGGAGCTGTTTTATCGTTTCTACCGTGCAGTTCGACATGTAAACTGCCCAGAAACCGAATCTGCTGACAGATCGCAAATCGGCCGATATCGCGTTTTCGGCCCTCAGAAGCGCCGAAATCGCGTTTTCTCGCTGAGCCCAGTGGACGGTGACTCGGTATGAAAACTGCACGGAGGAGCTGTTTTATCGTTTCTACCGTGCAGTTCGACATGTAAACTGCCCAGAAACCGAATCTGCTGACAGATCGAAAATCGGCCGATATCGCGTTTTCGGCCCTCAGAAGCGCCGAAATCGCGTTTTCTCGCTGAGCCCAGTGGACGGTGACTCGGTATGAAAACTGCACGGAGGAGCTGTTTTATCGTTTCTACCGTGCAGTTCGACATGTAAACTGCCCAGAAACCGAATCTGCTGACAGATCGCAAATCGGCCGATATCGCGTTTTCGGCCCTCAGAAGCGCCGAAATCGCGTTTTCTCGCTGAGCCCAGTGGACGGTGACTCGGTATGAAAACTGCACGGAGGAGCTGTTTTATCGTTTCTACCGTGCAGTTCGACATGTAAACTGCCCAGAAACCGAATCTGCTGACAGATCGCAAATCGGCCGATATCGCGTTTTCGGCCCTCAGAAGCGCCGAAATCGCGTTTTCTCGCTGAGCCCAGTGGACGGTGACTCGGTATGAAAACTGCACGGAGGAGCTGTTTTATCGTTTCTACCGTGCAGTTCGACATGTAAACTGCCCAGAAACCGAATCTGCTGACAGATCGCAAATCGGCCGATATCGCGTTTTCGGCCCTCAGAAGCGCCGAAATCGCGTTTTCTCGCTGAGCCCAGTGGACGGTGACTCGGTATGAAAACTGCACGGAGGAGCTGTTTTATCGTTTCTACCGTGCAGTTCGACATGTAAACTGCCCAGAAACCGAATCTGCTGACAGATCGCAAATCGGCCGATATCGCGTTTTCGGCCCTCAGAAGCGCCGAAATCGCGTTTTCTCGCTGAGCCCAGTGGACGGTGACTCGGTATGAAAACTGCACGGAGGAGCTGTTTTATCGTTTCTACCGTGCAGTTCGACATGTAAACTGCCCAGAAACCGAATCTGCTGACAGATCGCAAATCGGCCGATATCGCGTTTTCGGCCCTCAGAAGCGCCGAAATCGCGTTTTCTCGCTGAGCCCAGTGGACGGTGACTCGGTATGAAAACTGCACGGAGGAGCTGTTTTATCGTTTCTACCGTGCAGTTCGACATGTAAACTGCCCAGAAACCGAATCTGCTGACAGATCGCAAATCGGCCGATATCGCGTTTTCGGCCCTCAGAAGCGCCGAAATCGCGTTTTCTCGCTGAGCCCAGTGGACGGTGACTCGGTATGAAAACTGCACGGAGGAGCTGTTTTATCGTTTCTACCGTGCAGTTCGACATGTAAACTGCCCAGAAACCGAATCTGCTGACAGATCGCAAATCGGCCGATATCGCGTTTTCGGCCCTCAGAAGCGCCGAAATCGCGTTTTCTCGCTGAGCCCAGTGGACGGTGACTCGGTATGAAAACTGCACGGAGGAGCTGTTTTATCGTTTCTACCGTGCAGTTCGACATGTAAACTGCCCAGAAACCGAATCTGCTGACAGATCGCAAATCGGCCGATATCGCGTTTTCGGCCCTCAGAAGCGCCGAAATCGCGTTTTCTCGCTGAGCCCAGTGGACGGTGACTCGGTATGAAAACTGCACGGAGGAGCTGTTTTATCGTTTCTACCGTGCAGTTCGACATGTAAACTGCCCAGAAACCGAATCTGCTGACAGATCGAAAATCGGCCGATATCGCGTTTTCGGCCCTCAGAAGCGCCGAAATCGCGTTTTCTCGCTGAGCCCAGTGGACGGTGACTCGGTATGAAAACTGCACGGAGGAGCTGTTTTATCGTTTCTACCGTGCAGTTCGACATGTAAACTGCCCAGAAACCGAATCTGCTGACAGATCGCAAATCGGCCGATATCGCGTTTTCGGCCCTCAGAAGCGCCGAAATCGCGTTTTCTCGCTGAGCCCAGTGGACGGTGACTCGGTATGAAAACTGCACGGAGGAGCTGTTTTATCGTTTCTACCGTGCAGTTCGACATGTAAACTGCCCAGAAACCGAATCTGCTGACAGATCGCAAATCGGCCGATATCGCGTTTTCGGCCCTCAGAAGCGCCGAAATCGCGTTTTCTCGCTGAGCCCAGTGGACGGTGACTCGGTATGAAAACTGCACGGAGGAGCTGTTTTATCGTTTCTACCGTGCAGTTCGACATGTAAACTGCCCAGAAACCGAATCTGCTGACAGATCGCAAATCGGCCGATATCGCGTTTTCGGCCCTCAGAAGCGCCGAAATCGCGTTTTCTCGCTGAGCCCAGTGGACGGTGACTCGGTATGAAAACTGCACGGAGGAGCTGTTTTATCGTTTCTACCGTGCAGTTCGACATGTAAACTGCCCAGAAACCGAATCTGCTGACAGATCGCAAATCGGCCGATATCGCGTTTTCGGCCCTCAGAAGCGCCGAAATCGCGTTTTCTCGCTGAGCCCAGTGGACGGTGACTCGGTATGAAAACTGCACGGAGGAGCTGTTTTATCGTTTCTACCGTGCAGTTCGACATGTAAACTGCCCAGAAACCGAATCTGCTGACAGATCGCAAATCGGCCGATATCGCGTTTTCGGCCCTCAGAAGCGCCGAAATCGCGTTTTCTCGCTGAGCCCAGTGGACGGTGACTCGGTATGAAAACTGCACGGAGGAGCTGTTTTATCGTTTCTACCGTGCAGTTCGACATGTAAACTGCCCAGAAACCGAATCTGCTGACAGATCGCAAATCGGCCGATATCGCGTTTTCGGCCCTCAGAAGCGCCGAAATCGCGTTTTCTCGCTGAGCCCAGTGGACGGTGACTCGGTATGAAAACTGCACGGAGGAGCTGTTTTATCGTTTCTACCGTGCAGTTCGACATGTAAACTGCCCAGAAACCGAATCTGCTGACAGATCGCAAATCGGCCGATATCGCGTTTTCGGCCCTCAGAAGCGCCGAAATCGCGTTTTCTCGCTGAGCCCAGTGGACGGTGACTCGGTATGAAAACTGCACGGAGGAGCTGTTTTATCGTTTCTACCGTGCAGTTCGACATGTAAACTGCCCAGAAACCGAATCTGCTGACAGATCGCAAATCGGCCGATATCGCGTTTTCGGCCCTCAGAAGCGCCGAAATCGCGTTTTCTCGCTGAGCCCAGTGGACGGTGACTCGGTATGAAAACTGCACGGAGGAGCTGTTTTATCGTTTCTACCGTGCAGTTCGACATGTAAACTGCCCAGAAACCGAATCTGCTGACAGATCGAAAATCGGCCGATATCGCGTTTTCGGCCCTCAGAAGCGCCGAAATCGCGTTTTCTCGCTGAGCCCAGTGGACGGTGACTCGGTATGAAAACTGCACGGAGGAGCTGTTTTATCGTTTCTACCGTGCAGTTCGACATGTAAACTGCCCAGAAACCGAATCTGCTGACAGATCGCAAATCGGCCGATATCGCGTTTTCGGCCCTCAGAAGCGCCGAAATCGCGTTTTCTCGCTGAGCCCAGTGGACGGTGACTCGGTATGAAAACTGCACGGAGGAGCTGTTTTATCGTTTCTACCGTGCAGTTCGACATGTAAACTGCCCAGAAACCGAATCTGCTGACAGATCGCAAATCGGCCGATATCGCGTTTTCGGCCCTCAGAAGCGCCGAAATCGCGTTTTCTCGCTGAGCCCAGTGGACGGTGACTCGGTATGAAAACTGCACGGAGGAGCTGTTTTATCGTTTCTACCGTGCAGTTCGACATGTAAACTGCCCAGAAACCGAATCTGCTGACAGATCGCAAATCGGCCGATATCGCGTTTTCGGCCCTCAGAAGCGCCGAAATCGCGTTTTCTCGCTGAGCCCAGTGGACGGTGACTCGGTATGAAAACTGCACGGAGGAGCTGTTTTATCGTTTCTACCGTGCAGTTCGACATGTAAACTGCCCAGAAACCGAATCTGCTGACAGATCGCAAATCGGCCGATATCGCGTTTTCGGCCCTCAGAAGCGCCGAAATCGCGTTTTCTCGCTGAGCCCAGTGGACGGTGACTCGGTATGAAAACTGCACGGAGGAGCTGTTTTATCGTTTCTACCGTGCAGTTCGACATGTAAACTGCCCAGAAACCGAATCTGCTGACAGATCGCAAATCGGCCGATATCGCGTTTTCGGCCCTCAGAAGCGCCGAAATCGCGTTTTCTCGCTGAGCCCAGTGGACGGTGACTCGGTATGAAAACTGCACGGAGGAGCTGTTTTATCGTTTCTACCGTGCAGTTCGACATGTAAACTGCCCAGAAACCGAATCTGCTGACAGATCGCAAATCGGCCGATATCGCGTTTTCGGCCCTCAGAAGCGCCGAAATCGCGTTTTCTCGCTGAGCCCAGTGGACGGTGACTCGGTATGAAAACTGCACGGAGGAGCTGTTTTATCGTTTCTACCGTGCAGTTCGACATGTAAACTGCCCAGAAACCGAATCTGCTGACAGATCGCAAATCGGCCGATATCGCGTTTTCGGCCCTCAGAAGCGCCGAAATCGCGTTTTCTCGCTGAGCCCAGTGGACGGTGACTCGGTATGAAAACTGCACGGAGGAGCTGTTTTATCGTTTCTACCGTGCAGTTCGACATGTAAACTGCCCAGAAACCGAATCTGCTGACAGATCGCAAATCGGCCGATATCGCGTTTTCGGCCCTCAGAAGCGCCGAAATCGCGTTTTCTCGCTGAGCCCAGTGGACGGTGACTCGGTATGAAAACTGCACGGAGGAGCTGTTTTATCGTTTCTACCGTGCAGTTCGACATGTAAACTGCCCAGAAACCGAATCTGCTGACAGATCGAAAATCGGCCGATATCGCGTTTTCGGCCCTCAGAAGCGCCGAAATCGCGTTTTCTCGCTGAGCCCAGTGGACGGTGACTCGGTATGAAAACTGCACGGAGGAGCTGTTTTATCGTTTCTACCGTGCAGTTCGACATGTAAACTGCCCAGAAACCGAATCTGCTGACAGATCGCAAATCGGCCGATATCGCGTTTTCGGCCCTCAGAAGCGCCGAAATCGCGTTTTCTCGCTGAGCCCAGTGGACGGTGACTCGGTATGAAAACTGCACGGAGGAGCTGTTTTATCGTTTCTACCGTGCAGTTCGACATGTAAACTGCCCAGAAACCGAATCTGCTGACAGATCGCAAATCGGCCGATATCGCGTTTTCGGCCCTCAGAAGCGCCGAAATCGCGTTTTCTCGCTGAGCCCAGTGGACGGTGACTCGGTATGAAAACTGCACGGAGGAGCTGTTTTATCGTTTCTACCGTGCAGTTCGACATGTAAACTGCCCAGAAACCGAATCTGCTGACAGATCGAAAATCGGCCGATATCGCGTTTTCGGCCCTCAGAAGCGCCGAAATCGCGTTTTCTCGCTGAGCCCAGTGGACGGTGACTCGGTATGAAAACTGCACGGAGGAGCTGTTTTATCGTTTCTACCGTGCAGTTCGACATGTAAACTGCCCAGAAACCGAATCTGCTGACAGATCGCAAATCGGCCGATATCGCGTTTTCGGCCCTCAGAAGCGCCGAAATCGCGTTTTCTCGCTGAGCCCAGTGGACGGTGACTCGGTATGAAAACTGCACGGAGGAGCTGTTTTATCGTTTCTACCGTGCAGTTCGACATGTAAACTGCCCAGAAACCGAATCTGCTGACAGATCGCAAATCGGCCGATATCGCGTTTTCGGCCCTCAGAAGCGCCGAAATCGCGTTTTCTCGCTGAGCCCAGTGGACGGTGACTCGGTATGAAAACTGCACGGAGGAGCTGTTTTATCGTTTCTACCGTGCAGTTCGACATGTAAACTGCCCAGAAACCGAATCTGCTGACAGATCGCAAATCGGCCGATATCGCGTTTTCGGCCCTCAGAAGCGCCGAAATCGCGTTTTCTCGCTGAGCCCAGTGGACGGTGACTCGGTATGAAAACTGCACGGAGGAGCTGTTTTATCGTTTCTACCGTGCAGTTCGACATGTAAACTGCCCAGAAACCGAATCTGCTGACAGATCGCAAATCGGCCGATATCGCGTTTTCGGCCCTCAGAAGCGCCGAAATCGCGTTTTCTCGCTGAGCCCAGTGGACGGTGACTCGGTATGAAAACTGCACGGAGGAGCTGTTTTATCGTTTCTACCGTGCAGTTCGACATGTAAACTGCCCAGAAACCGAATCTGCTGACAGATCGCAAATCGGCCGATATCGCGTTTTCGGCCCTCAGAAGCGCCGAAATCGCGTTTTCTCGCTGAGCCCAGTGGACGGTGACTCGGTATGAAAACTGCACGGAGGAGCTGTTTTATCGTTTCTACCGTGCAGTTCGACATGTAAACTGCCCAGAAACCGAATCTGCTGACAGATCGCAAATCGGCCGATATCGCGTTTTCGGCCCTCAGAAGCGCCGAAATCGCGTTTTCTCGCTGAGCCCAGTGGACGGTGACTCGGTATGAAAACTGCACGGAGGAGCTGTTTTATCGTTTCTACCGTGCAGTTCGACATGTAAACTGCCCAGAAACCGAATCTGCTGACAGATCGAAAATCGGCCGATATCGCGTTTTCGGCCCTCAGAAGCGCCGAAATCGCGTTTTCTCGCTGAGCCCAGTGGACGGTGACTCGGTATGAAAACTGCACGGAGGAGCTGTTTTATCGTTTCTACCGTGCAGTTCGACATGTAAACTGCCCAGAAACCGAATCTGCTGACAGATCGCAAATCGGCCGATATCGCGTTTTCGGCCCTCAGAAGCGCCGAAATCGCGTTTTCTCGCTGAGCCCAGTGGACGGTGACTCGGTATGAAAACTGCACGGAGGAGCTGTTTTATCGTTTCTACCGTGCAGTTCGACATGTAAACTGCCCAGAAACCGAATCTGCTGACAGATCGCAAATCGGCCGATATCGCGTTTTCGGCCCTCAGAAGCGCCGAAATCGCGTTTTCTCGCTGAGCCCAGTGGACGGTGACTCGGTATGAAAACTGCACGGAGGAGCTGTTTTATCGTTTCTACCGTGCAGTTCGACATGTAAACTGCCCAGAAACCGAATCTGCTGACAGATCGCAAATCGGCCGATATCGCGTTTTCGGCCCTCAGAAGCGCCGAAATCGCGTTTTCTCGCTGAGCCCAGTGGACGGTGACTCGGTATGAAAACTGCACGGAGGAGCTGTTTTATCGTTTCTACCGTGCAGTTCGACATGTAAACTGCCCAGAAACCGAATCTGCTGACAGATCGCAAATCGGCCGATATCGCGTTTTCGGCCCTCAGAAGCGCCGAAATCGCGTTTTCTCGCTGAGCCCAGTGGACGGTGACTCGGTATGAAAACTGCACGGAGGAGCTGTTTTATCGTTTCTACCGTGCAGTTCGACATGTAAACTGCCCAGAAACCGAATCTGCTGACAGATCGCAAATCGGCCGATATCGCGTTTTCGGCCCTCAGAAGCGCCGAAATCGCGTTTTCTCGCTGAGCCCAGTGGACGGTGACTCGGTATGAAAACTGCACGGAGGAGCTGTTTTATCGTTTCTACCGTGCAGTTCGACATGTAAACTGCCCAGAAACCGAATCTGCTGACAGATCGCAAATCGGCCGATATCGCGTTTTCGGCCCTCAGAAGCGCCGAAATCGCGTTTTCTCGCTGAGCCCAGTGGACGGTGACTCGGTATGAAAACTGCACGGAGGAGCTGTTTTATCGTTTCTACCGTGCAGTTCGACATGTAAACTGCCCAGAAACCGAATCTGCTGACAGATCGCAAATCGGCCGATATCGCGTTTTCGGCCCTCAGAAGCGCCGAAATCGCGTTTTCTCGCTGAGCCCAGTGGACGGTGACTCGGTATGAAAACTGCACGGAGGAGCTGTTTTATCGTTTCTACCGTGCAGTTCGACATGTAAACTGCCCAGAAACCGAATCTGCTGACAGATCGCAAATCGGCCGATATCGCGTTTTCGGCCCTCAGAAGCGCCGAAATCGCGTTTTCTCGCTGAGCCCAGTGGACGGTGACTCGGTATGAAAACTGCACGGAGGAGCTGTTTTATCGTTTCTACCGTGCAGTTCGACATGTAAACTGCCCAGAAACCGAATCTGCTGACAGATCGCAAATCGGCCGATATCGCGTTTTCGGCCCTCAGAAGCGCCGAAATCGCGTTTTCTCGCTGAGCCCAGTGGACGGTGACTCGGTATGAAAACTGCACGGAGGAGCTGTTTTATCGTTTCTACCGTGCAGTTCGACATGTAAACTGCCCAGAAACCGAATCTGCTGACAGATCGCAAATCGGCCGATATCGCGTTTTCGGCCCTCAGAAGCGCCGAAATCGCGTTTTCTCGCTGAGCCCAGTGGACGGTGACTCGGTATGAAAACTGCACGGAGGAGCTGTTTTATCGTTTCTACCGTGCAGTTCGACATGTAAACTGCCCAGAAACCGAATCTGCTGACAGATCGCAAATCGGCCGATATCGCGTTTTCGGCCCTCAGAAGCGCCGAAATCGCGTTTTCTCGCTGAGCCCAGTGGACGGTGACTCGGTATGAAAACTGCACGGAGGAGCTGTTTTATCGTTTCTACCGTGCAGTTCGACATGTAAACTGCCCAGAAACCGAATCTGCTGACAGATCGCAAATCGGCCGATATCGCGTTTTCGGCCCTCAGGTGAAGCGCCGAAATCGCGTTTTCTCGCTGAGCCCAGTGGACGGTGACTCGGTATGAAAACTGCACGGAGGAGCTGTTTTATCGTTTCTACCGTGCAGTTCGACATGTAAACTGCCCAGAAACCGAATCTGCTGACAGATCGCAAATCGGCCGATATCGCGTTTTCGGCCCTCAGAAGCGCCGAAATCGCGTTTTCTCGCTGAGCCCAGTGGACGGTGACTCGGTATGAAAACTGCACGGAGGAGCTGTTTTATCGTTTCTACCGTGCAGTTCGACATGTAAACTGCCCAGAAACCGAATCTGCTGACAGATCGCAAATCGGCCGATATCGCGTTTTCGGCCCTCAGAAGCGCCGAAATCGCGTTTTCTCGCTGAGCCCAGTGGACGGTGACTCGGTATGAAAACTGCACGGAGGAGCTGTTTTATCGTTTCTACCGTGCAGTTCGACATGTAAACTGCCCAGAAACCGAATCTGCTGACAGATCGCAAATCGGCCGATATCGCGTTTTCGGCCCTCAGAAGCGCCGAAATCGCGTTTTCTCGCTGAGCCCAGTGGACGGTGACTCGGTATGAAAACTGCACGGAGGAGCTGTTTTATCGTTTCTACCGTGCAGTTCGACATGTAAACTGCCCAGAAACCGAATCTGCTGACAGATCGCAAATCGGCCGATATCGCGTTTTCGGCCCTCAGAAGCGCCGAAATCGCGTTTTCTCGCTGAGCCCAGTGGACGGTGACTCGGTATGAAAACTGCACGGAGGAGCTGTTTTATCGTTTCTACCGTGCAGTTCGACATGTAAACTGCCCAGAAACCGAATCTGCTGACAGATCGCAAATCGGCCGATATCGCGTTTTCGGCCCTCAGAAGCGCCGAAATCGCGTTTTCTCGCTGAGCCCAGTGGACGGTGACTCGGTATGAAAACTGCACGGAGGAGCTGTTTTATCGTTTCTACCGTGCAGTTCGACATGTAAACTGCCCAGAAACCGAATCTGCTGACAGATCGCAAATCGGCCGATATCGCGTTTTCGGCCCTCAGAAGCGCCGAAATCGCGTTTTCTCGCTGAGCCCAGTGGACGGTGACTCGGTATGAAAACTGCACGGAGGAGCTGTTTTATCGTTTCTACCGTGCAGTTCGACATGTAAACTGCCCAGAAACCGAATCTGCTGACAGATCGAAAATCGGCCGATATCGCGTTTTCGGCCCTCAGAAGCGCCGAAATCGCGTTTTCTCGCTGAGCCCAGTGGACGGTGACTCGGTATGAAAACTGCACGGAGGAGCTGTTTTATCGTTTCTACCGTGCAGTTCGACATGTAAACTGCCCAGAAACCGAATCTGCTGACAGATCGCAAATCGGCCGATATCGCGTTTTCGGCCCTCAGAAGCGCCGAAATCGCGTTTTCTCGCTGAGCCCAGTGGACGGTGACTCGGTATGAAAACTGCACGGAGGAGCTGTTTTATCGTTTCTACCGTGCAGTTCGACATGTAAACTGCCCAGAAACCGAATCTGCTGACAGATCGCAAATCGGCCGATATCGCGTTTTCGGCCCTCAGAAGCGCCGAAATCGCGTTTTCTCGCTGAGCCCAGTGGACGGTGACTCGGTATGAAAACTGCACGGAGGAGCTGTTTTATCGTTTCTACCGTGCAGTTCGACATGTAAACTGCCCAGAAACCGAATCTGCTGACAGATCGCAAATCGGCCGATATCGCGTTTTCGGCCCTCAGAAGCGCCGAAATCGCGTTTTCTCGCTGAGCCCAGTGGACGGTGACTCGGTATGAAAACTGCACGGAGGAGCTGTTTTATCGTTTCTACCGTGCAGTTCGACATGTAAACTGCCCAGAAACCGAATCTGCTGACAGATCGCAAATCGGCCGATATCGCGTTTTCGGCCCTCAGAAGCGCCGAAATCGCGTTTTCTCGCTGAGCCCAGTGGACGGTGACTCGGTATGAAAACTGCACGGAGGAGCTGTTTTATCGTTTCTACCGTGCAGTTCGACATGTAAACTGCCCAGAAACCGAATCTGCTGACAGATCGCAAATCGGCCGATATCGCGTTTTCGGCCCTCAGAAGCGCCGAAATCGCGTTTTCTCGCTGAGCCCAGTGGACGGTGACTCGGTATGAAAACTGCACGGAGGAGCTGTTTTATCGTTTCTACCGTGCAGTTCGACATGTAAACTGCCCAGAAACCGAATCTGCTGACAGATCGCAAATCGGCCGATATCGCGTTTTCGGCCCTCAGAAGCGCCGAAATCGCGTTTTCTCGCTGAGCCCAGTGGACGGTGACTCGGTATGAAAACTGCACGGAGGAGCTGTTTTATCGTTTCTACCGTGCAGTTCGACATGTAAACTGCCCAGAAACCGAATCTGCTGACAGATCGCAAATCGGCCGATATCGCGTTTTCGGCCCTCAGAAGCGCCGAAATCGCGTTTTCTCGCTGAGCCCAGTGGACGGTGACTCGGTATGAAAACTGCACGGAGGAGCTGTTTTATCGTTTCTACCGTGCAGTTCGACATGTAAACTGCCCAGAAACCGAATCTGCTGACAGATCGCAAATCGGCCGATATCGCGTTTTCGGCCCTCAGAAGCGCCGAAATCGCGTTTTCTCGCTGAGCCCAGTGGACGGTGACTCGGTATGAAAACTGCACGGAGGAGCTGTTTTATCGTTTCTACCGTGCAGTTCGACATGTAAACTGCCCAGAAACCGAATCTGCTGACAGATCGCAAATCGGCCGATATCGCGTTTTCGGCCCTCAGAAGCGCCGAAATCGCGTTTTCTCGCTGAGCCCAGTGGACGGTGACTCGGTATGAAAACTGCACGGAGGAGCTGTTTTATCGTTTCTACCGTGCAGTTCGACATGTAAACTGCCCAGAAACCGAATCTGCTGACAGATCGCAAATCGGCCGATATCGCGTTTTCGGCCCTCAGAAGCGCCGAAATCGCGTTTTCTCGCTGAGCCCAGTGGACGGTGACTCGGTATGAAAACTGCACGGAGGAGCTGTTTTATCGTTTCTACCGTGCAGTTCGACATGTAAACTGCCCAGAAACCGAATCTGCTGACAGATCGCAAATCGGCCGATATCGCGTTTTCGGCCCTCAGAAGCGCCGAAATCGCGTTTTCTCGCTGAGCCCAGTGGACGGTGACTCGGTATGAAAACTGCACGGAGGAGCTGTTTTATCGTTTCTACCGTGCAGTTCGACATGTAAACTGCCCAGAAACCGAATCTGCTGACAGATCGCAAATCGGCCGATATCGCGTTTTCGGCCCTCAGAAGCGCCGAAATCGCGTTTTCTCGCTGAGCCCAGTGGACGGTGACTCGGTATGAAAACTGCACGGAGGAGCTGTTTTATCGTTTCTACCGTGCAGTTCGACATGTAAACTGCCCAGAAACCGAATCTGCTGACAGATCGCAAATCGGCCGATATCGCGTTTTCGGCCCTCAGAAGCGCCGAAATCGCGTTTTCTCGCTGAGCCCAGTGGACGGTGACTCGGTATGAAAACTGCACGGAGGAGCTGTTTTATCGTTTCTACCGTGCAGTTCGACATGTAAACTGCCCAGAAACCGAATCTGCTGACAGATCGCAAATCGGCCGATATCGCGTTTTCGGCCCTCAGAAGCGCCGAAATCGCGTTTTCTCGCTGAGCCCAGTGGACGGTGACTCGGTATGAAAACTGCACGGAGGAGCTGTTTTATCGTTTCTACCGTGCAGTTCGACATGTAAACTGCCCAGAAACCGAATCTGCTGACAGATCGCAAATCGGCCGATATCGCGTTTTCGGCCCTCAGAAGCGCCGAAATCGCGTTTTCTCGCTGAGCCCAGTGGACGGTGACTCGGTATGAAAACTGCACGGAGGAGCTGTTTTATCGTTTCTACCGTGCAGTTCGACATGTAAACTGCCCAGAAACCGAATCTGCTGACAGATCGCAAATCGGCCGATATCGCGTTTTCGGCCCTCAGAAGCGCCGAAATCGCGTTTTCTCGCTGAGCCCAGTGGACGGTGACTCGGTATGAAAACTGCACGGAGGAGCTGTTTTATCGTTTCTACCGTGCAGTTCGACATGTAAACTGCCCAGAAACCGAATCTGCTGACAGATCGAAAATCGGCCGATATCGCGTTTTCGGCCCTCAGAAGCGCCGAAATCGCGTTTTCTCGCTGAGCCCAGTGGACGGTGACTCGGTATGAAAACTGCACGGAGGAGCTGTTTTATCGTTTCTACCGTGCAGTTCGACATGTAAACTGCCCAGAAACCGAATCTGCTGACAGATCGCAAATCGGCCGATATCGCGTTTTCGGCCCTCAGAAGCGCCGAAATCGCGTTTTCTCGCTGAGCCCAGTGGACGGTGACTCGGTATGAAAACTGCACGGAGGAGCTGTTTTATCGTTTCTACCGTGCAGTTCGACATGTAAACTGCCCAGAAACCGAATCTGCTGACAGATCGCAAATCGGCCGATATCGCGTTTTCGGCCCTCAGAAGCGCCGAAATCGCGTTTTCTCGCTGAGCCCAGTGGACGGTGACTCGGTATGAAAACTGCACGGAGGGCTGTTTTATCGTTTCTACCGTGCAGTTCGACATGTAAACTGCCCAGAAACCGAATCTGCTGACAGATCGCAAATCGGCCGATATCGCGTTTTCGGCCCTCAGAAGCGCCGAAATCGCGTTTTCTCGCTGAGCCCAGTGGACGGTGACTCGGTATGAAAACTGCACGGAGGAGCTGTTTTATCGTTTCTACCGTGCAGTTCGACATGTAAACTGCCCAGAAACCGAATCTGCTGACAGATCGCAAATCGGCCGATATCGCGTTTTCGGCCCTCAGAAGCGCCGAAATCGCGTTTTCTCGCTGAGCCCAGTGGACGGTGACTCGGTATGAAAACTGCACGGAGGAGCTGTTTTATCGTTTCTACCGTGCAGTTCGACATGTAAACTGCCCAGAAACCGAATCTGCTGACAGATCGCAAATCGGCCGATATCGCGTTTTCGGCCCTCAGAAGCGCCGAAATCGCGTTTTCTCGCTGAGCCCAGTGGACGGTGACTCGGTATGAAAACTGCACGGAGGAGCTGTTTTATCGTTTCTACCGTGCAGTTCGACATGTAAACTGCCCAGAAACCGAATCTGCTGACAGATCGCAAATCGGCCGATATCGCGTTTTCGGCCCTCAGAAGCGCCGAAATCGCGTTTTCTCGCTGAGCCCAGTGGACGGTGACTCGGTATGAAAACTGCACGGAGGAGCTGTTTTATCGTTTCTACCGTGCAGTTCGACATGTAAACTGCCCAGAAACCGAATCTGCTGACAGATCGCAAATCGGCCGATATCGCGTTTTCGGCCCTCAGAAGCGCCGAAATCGCGTTTTCTCGCTGAGCCCAGTGGACGGTGACTCGGTATGAAAACTGCACGGAGGAGCTGTTTTATCGTTTCTACCGTGCAGTTCGACATGTAAACTGCCCAGAAACCGAATCTGCTGACAGATCGAAAATCGGCCGATATCGCGTTTTCGGCCCTCAGAAGCGCCGAAATCGCGTTTTCTCGCTGAGCCCAGTGGACGGTGACTCGGTATGAAAACTGCACGGAGGAGCTGTTTTATCGTTTCTACCGTGCAGTTCGACATGTAAACTGCCCAGAAACCGAATCTGCTGACAGATCGCAAATCGGCCGATATCGCGTTTTCGGCCCTCAGAAGCGCCGAAATCGCGTTTTCTCGCTGAGCCCAGTGGACGGTGACTCGGTATGAAAACTGCACGGAGGAGCTGTTTTATCGTTTCTACCGTGCAGTTCGACATGTAAACTGCCCAGAAACCGAATCTGCTGACAGATCGCAAATCGGCCGATATCGCGTTTTCGGCCCTCAGAAGCGCCGAAATCGCGTTTTCTCGCTGAGCCCAGTGGACGGTGACTCGGTATGAAAACTGCACGGAGGAGCTGTTTTATCGTTTCTACCGTGCAGTTCGACATGTAAACTGCCCAGAAACCGAATCTGCTGACAGATCGCAAATCGGCCGATATCGCGTTTTCGGCCCTCAGAAGCGCCGAAATCGCGTTTTCTCGCTGAGCCCAGTGGACGGTGACTCGGTATGAAAACTGCACGGAGGAGCTGTTTTATCGTTTCTACCGTGCAGTTCGACATGTAAACTGCCCAGAAACCGAATCTGCTGACAGATCGCAAATCGGCCGATATCGCGTTTTCGGCCCTCAGAAGCGCCGAAATCGCGTTTTCTCGCTGAGCCCAGTGGACGGTGACTCGGTATGAAAACTGCACGGAGGAGCTGTTTTATCGTTTCTACCGTGCAGTTCGACATGTAAACTGCCCAGAAACCGAATCTGCTGACAGATCGCAAATCGGCCGATATCGCGTTTTCGGCCCTCAGAAGCGCCGAAATCGCGTTTTCTCGCTGAGCCCAGTGGACGGTGACTCGGTATGAAAACTGCACGGAGGAGCTGTTTTATCGTTTCTACCGTGCAGTTCGACATGTAAACTGCCCAGAAACCGAATCTGCTGACAGATCGCAAATCGGCCGATATCGCGTTTTCGGCCCTCAGAAGCGCCGAAAGCGCGTTTTCTCGCTGAGCCCAGTGGACGGTGACTCGGTATGAAAACTGCACGGAGGAGCTGTTTTATCGTTTCTACCGTGCAGTTCGACATGTAAACTGCCCAGAAACCGAATCTGCTGACAGATCGCAAATCGGCCGATATCGCGTTTTCGGCCCTCAGAAGCGCCGAAATCGCGTTTTCTCGCTGAGCCCAGTGGACGGTGACTCGGTATGAAAACTGCACGGAGGAGCTGTTTTATCGTTTCTACCGTGCAGTTCGACATGTAAACTGCCCAGAAACCGAATCTGCTGACAGATCGCAAATCGGCCGATATCGCGTTTTCGGCCCTCAGAAGCGCCGAAATCGCGTTTTCTCGCTGAGCCCAGTGGACGGTGACTCGGTATGAAAACTGCACGGAGGAGCTGTTTTATCGTTTCTACCGTGCAGTTCGACATGTAAACTGCCCAGAAACCGAATCTGCTGACAGATCGCAAATCGGCCGATATCGCGTTTTCGGCCCTCAGAAGCGCCGAAATCGCGTTTTCTCGCTGAGCCCAGTGGACGGTGACTCGGTATGAAAACTGCACGGAGGAGCTGTTTTATCGTTTCTACCGTGCAGTTCGACATGTAAACTGCCCAGAAACCGAATCTGCTGACAGATCGCAAATCGGCCGATATCGCGTTTTCGGCCCTCAGAAGCGCCGAAATCGCGTTTTCTCGCTGAGCCCAGTGGACGGTGACTCGGTATGAAAACTGCACGGAGGAGCTGTTTTATCGTTTCTACCGTGCAGTTCGACATGTAAACTGCCCAGAAACCGAATCTGCTGACAGATCGCAAATCGGCCGATATCGCGTTTTCGGCCCTCAGAAGCGCCGAAATCGCGTTTTCTCGCTGAGCCCAGTGGACGGTGACTCGGTATGAAAACTGCACGGAGGAGCTGTTTTATCGTTTCTACCGTGCAGTTCGACATGTAAACTGCCCAGAAACCGAATCTGCTGACAGATCGCAAATCGGCCGATATCGCGTTTTCGGCCCTCAGAAGCGCCGAAATCGCGTTTTCTCGCTGAGCCCAGTGGACGGTGACTCGGTATGAAAACTGCACGGAGGAGCTGTTTTATCGTTTCTACCGTGCAGTTCGACATGTAAACTGCCCAGAAACCGAATCTGCTGACAGATCGCAAATCGGCCGATATCGCGTTTTCGGCCCTCAGAAGCGCCGAAATCGCGTTTTCTCGCTGAGCCGAGTGGACGGTGACTCGGTATGAAAACTGCACGGAGGAGCTGTTTTATCGTTTCTACCGTGCAGTTCGACATGTAAACTGCCCAGAAACCGAATCTGCTGACAGATCGCAAATCGGCCGATATCGCGTTTTCGGCCCTCAGAAGCGCCGAAATCGCGTTTTCTCGCTGAGCCCAGTGGACGGTGACTCGGTATGAAAACTGCACGGAGGAGCTGTTTTATCGTTTCTACCGTGCAGTTCGACATGTAAACTGCCCAGAAACCGAATCTGCTGACAGATCGAAAATCGGCCGATATCGCGTTTTCGGCCCTCAGAAGCGCCGAAATCGCGTTTTCTCGCTGAGCCCAGTGGACGGTGACTCGGTATGAAAACTGCACGGAGGAGCTGTTTTATCGTTTCTACCGTGCAGTTCGACATGTAAACTGCCCAGAAACCGAATCTGCTGACAGATCGCAAATCGGCCGATATCGCGTTTTCGGCCCTCAGAAGCGCCGAAATCGCGTTTTCTCGCTGAGCCCAGTGGACGGTGACTCGGTATGAAAACTGCACGGAGGAGCTGTTTTATCGTTTCTACCGTGCAGTTCGACATGTAAACTGCCCAGAAACCGAATCTGCTGACAGATCGCAAATCGGCCGATATCGCGTTTTCGGCCCTCAGAAGCGCCGAAATCGCGTTTTCTCGCTGAGCCCAGTGGACGGTGACTCGGTATGAAAACTGCACGGAGGAGCTGTTTTATCGTTTCTACCGTGCAGTTCGACATGTAAACTGCCCAGAAACCGAATCTGCTGACAGATCGCAAATCGGCCGATATCGCGTTTTCGGCCCTCAGAAGCGCCGAAATCGCGTTTTCTCGCTGAGCCCAGTGGACGGTGACTCGGTATGAAAACTGCACGGAGGAGCTGTTTTATCGTTTCTACCGTGCAGTTCGACATGTAAACTGCCCAGAAACCGAATCTGCTGACAGATCGCAAATCGGCCGATATCGCGTTTTCGGCCCTCAGAAGCGCCGAAATCGCGTTTTCTCGCTGAGCCCAGTGGACGGTGACTCGGTATGAAAACTGCACGGAGGAGCTGTTTTATCGTTTCTACCGTGCAGTTCGACATGTAAACTGCCCAGAAACCGAATCTGCTGACAGATCGCAAATCGGCCGATATCGCGTTTTCGGCCCTCAGAAGCGCCGAAATCGCGTTTTCTCGCTGAGCCCAGTGGACGGTGACTCGGTATGAAAACTGCACGGAGGAGCTGTTTTATCGTTTCTACCGTGCAGTTCGACATGTAAACTGCCCAGAAACCGAATCTGCTGACAGATCGCAAATCGGCCGATATCGCGTTTTCGGCCCTCAGAAGCGCCGAAATCGCGTTTTCTCGCTGAGCCCAGTGGACGGTGACTCGGTATGAAAACTGCACGGAGGAGCTGTTTTATCGTTTCTACCGTGCAGTTCGACATGTAAACTGCCCAGAAACCGAATCTGCTGACAGATCGAAAATCGGCCGATATCGCGTTTTCGGCCCTCAGAAGCGCCGAAATCGCGTTTTCTCGCTGAGCCCAGTGGACGGTGACTCGGTATGAAAACTGCACGGAGGAGCTGTTTTATCGTTTCTACCGTGCAGTTCGACATGTAAACTGCCCAGAAACCGAATCTGCTGACAGATCGCAAATCGGCCGATATCGCGTTTTCGGCCCTCAGAAGCGCCGAAATCGCGTTTTCTCGCTGAGCCCAGTGGACGGTGACTCGGTATGAAAACTGCACGGAGGAGCTGTTTTATCGTTTCTACCGTGCAGTTCGACATGTAAACTGCCCAGAAACCGAATCTGCTGACAGATCGCAAATCGGCCGATATCGCGTTTTCGGCCCTCAGAAGCGCCGAAATCGCGTTTTCTCGCTGAGCCCAGTGGACGGTGACTCGGTATGAAAACTGCACGGAGGAGCTGTTTTATCGTTTCTACCGTGCAGTTCGACATGTAAACTGCCCAGAAACCGAATCTGCTGACAGATCGCAAATCGGCCGATATCGCGTTTTCGGCCCTCAGAAGCGCCGAAATCGCGTTTTCTCGCTGAGCCCAGTGGACGGTGACTCGGTATGAAAACTGCACGGAGGAGCTGTTTTATCGTTTCTACCGTGCAGTTCGACATGTAAACTGCCCAGAAACCGAATCTGCTGACAGATCGCAAATCGGCCGATATCGCGTTTTCGGCCCTCAGAAGCGCCGAAATCGCGTTTTCTCGCTGAGCCCAGTGGACGGTGACTCGGTATGAAAACTGCACGGAGGAGCTGTTTTATCGTTTCTACCGTGCAGTTCGACATGTAAACTGCCCAGAAACCGAATCTGCTGACAGATCGCAAATCGGCCGATATCGCGTTTTCGGCCCTCAGAAGCGCCGAAATCGCGTTTTCTCGCTGAGCCCAGTGGACGGTGACTCGGTATGAAAACTGCACGGAGGAGCTGTTTTATCGTTTCTACCGTGCAGTTCGACATGTAAACTGCCCAGAAACCGAATCTGCTGACAGATCGCAAATCGGCCGATATCGCGTTTTCGGCCCTCAGAAGCGCCGAAATCGCGTTTTCTCGCTGAGCCCAGTGGACGGTGACTCGGTATGAAAACTGCACGGAGGAGCTGTTTTATCGTTTCTACCGTGCAGTTCGACATGTAAACTGCCCAGAAACCGAATCTGCTGACAGATCGCAAATCGGCCGATATCGCGTTTTCGGCCCTCAGAAGCGCCGAAATCGCGTTTTCTCGCTGAGCCCAGTGGACGGTGACTCGGTATGAAAACTGCACGGAGGAGCTGTTTTATCGTTTCTACCGTGCAGTTCGACATGTAAACTGCCCAGAAACCGAATCTGCTGACAGATCGCAAATCGGCCGATATCGCGTTTTCGGCCCTCAGAAGCGCCGAAATCGCGTTTTCTCGCTGAGCCCAGTGGACGGTGACTCGGTATGAAAACTGCACGGAGGAGCTGTTTTATCGTTTCTACCGTGCAGTTCGACATGTAAACTGCCCAGAAACCGAATCTGCTGACAGATCGCAAATCGGCCGATATCGCGTTTTCGGCCCTCAGAAGCGCCGAAATCGCGTTTTCTCGCTGAGCCCAGTGGACGGTGACTCGGTATGAAAACTGCACGGAGGAGCTGTTTTATCGTTTCTACCGTGCAGTTCGACATGTAAACTGCCCAGAAACCGAATCTGCTGACAGATCGAAAATCGGCCGATATCGCGTTTTCGGCCCTCAGAAGCGCCGAAATCGCGTTTTCTCGCTGAGCCGAGTGGACGGTGACTCGGTATGAAAACTGCACGGAGGAGCTGTTTTATCGTTTCTACCGTGCAGTTCGACATGTAAACTGCCCAGAAACCGAATCTGCTGACAGATCGCAAATCGGCCGATATCGCGTTTTCGGCCCTCAGAAGCGCCGAAATCGCGTTTTCTCGCTGAGCCCAGTGGACGGTGACTCGGTATGAAAACTGCACGGAGGAGCTGTTTTATCGTTTCTACCGTGCAGTTCGACATGTAAACTGCCCAGAAACCGAATCTGCTGACAGATCGCAAATCGGCCGATATCGCGTTTTCGGCCCTCAGAAGCGCCGAAATCGCGTTTTCTCGCTGAGCCCAGTGGACGGTGACTCGGTATGAAAACTGCACGGAGGAGCTGTTTTATCGTTTCTACCGTGCAGTTCGACATGTAAACTGCCCAGAAACCGAATCTGCTGACAGATCGCAAATCGGCCGATATCGCGTTTTCGGCCCTCAGAAGCGCCGAAATCGCGTTTTCTCGCTGAGCCCAGTGGACGGTGACTCGGTATGAAAACTGCACGGAGGAGCTGTTTTATCGTTTCTACCGTGCAGTTCGACATGTAAACTGCCCAGAAACCGAATCTGCTGACAGATCGCAAATCGGCCGATATCGCGTTTTCGGCCCTCAGAAGCGCCGAAATCGCGTTTTCTCGCTGAGCCCAGTGGACGGTGACTCGGTATGAAAACTGCACGGAGGAGCTGTTTTATCGTTTCTACCGTGCAGTTCGACATGTAAACTGCCCAGAAACCGAATCTGCTGACAGATCGCAAATCGGCCGATATCGCGTTTTCGGCCCTCAGAAGCGCCGAAATCGCGTTTTCTCGCTGAGCCCAGTGGACGGTGACTCGGTATGAAAACTGCACGGAGGAGCTGTTTTATCGTTTCTACCGTGCAGTTCGACATGTAAACTGCCCAGAAACCGAATCTGCTGACAGATCGCAAATCGGCCGATATCGCGTTTTCGGCCCTCAGAAGCGCCGAAATCGCGTTTTCTCGCTGAGCCGAGTGGACGGTGACTCGGTATGAAAACTGCACGGAGGAGCTGTTTTATCGTTTCTACCGTGCAGTTCGACATGTAAACTGCCCAGAAACCGAATCTGCTGACAGATCGCAAATCGGCCGATATCGCGTTTTCGGCCCTCAGAAGCGCCGAAATCGCGTTTTCTCGCTGAGCCCAGTGGACGGTGACTCGGTATGAAAACTGCACGGAGGAGCTGTTTTATCGTTTCTACCGTGCAGTTCGACATGTAAACTGCCCAGAAACCGAATCTGCTGACAGATCGCAAATCGGCCGATATCGCGTTTTCGGCCCTCAGAAGCGCCGAAATCGCGTTTTCTCGCTGAGCCCAGTGGACGGTGACTCGGTATGAAAACTGCACGGAGGAGCTGTTTTATCATTTCTACCGTGCAGTTCGACATGTAAACTGCCCAGAAACCGAATCTGCTGACAGATCGCAAATCGGCCGATATCGCGTTTTCGGCCCTCAGAAGCGCCGAAATCGCGTTTTCTCGCTGAGCCCAGTGGACGGTGACTCGGTATGAAAACTGCACGGAGGAGCTGTTTTATCGTTTCTACCGTGCAGTTCGACATGTAAACTGCCCAGAAACCGAATCTGCTGACAGATCGCAAATCGGCCGATATCGCGTTTTCGGCCCTCAGAAGCGCCGAAATCGCGTTTTCTCGCTGAGCCCAGTGGACGGTGACTCGGTATGAAAACTGCACGGAGGAGCTGTTTTATCGTTTCTACCGTGCAGTTCGACATGTAAACTGCCCAGAAACCGAATCTGCTGACAGATCGCAAATCGGCCGATATCGCGTTTTCGGCCCTCAGAAGCGCCGAAATCGCGTTTTCTCGCTGAGCCGAGTGGACGGTGACTCGGTATGAAAACTGCACGGAGGAGCTGTTTTATCGTTTCTACCGTGCAGTTCGACATGTAAACTGCCCAGAAACCGAATCTGCTGACAGATCGCAAATCGGCCGATATCGCGTTTTCGGCCCTCAGAAGCGCCGAAATCGCGTTTTCTCGCTGAGCCCAGTGGACGGTGACTCGGTATGAAAACTGCACGGAGGAGCTGTTTTATCGTTTCTACCGTGCAGTTCGACATGTAAACTGCCCAGAAACCGAATCTGCTGACAGATCGCAAATCGGCCGATATCGCGTTTTCGGCCCTCAGAAGCGCCGAAATCGCGTTTTCTCGCTGAGCCCAGTGGACGGTGACTCGGTATGAAAACTGCACGGAGGAGCTGTTTTATCGTTTCTACCGTGCAGTTCGACATGTAAACTGCCCAGAAACCGAATCTGCTGACAGATCGCAAATCGGCCGATATCGCGTTTTCGGCCCTCAGAAGCGCCGAAATCGCGTTTTCTCGCTGAGCCCAGTGGACGGTGACTCGGTATGAAAACTGCACGGAGGAGCTGTTTTATCGTTTCTACCGTGCAGTTCGACATGTAAACTGCCCAGAAACCGAATCTGCTGACAGATCGCAAATCGGCCGATATCGCGTTTTCGGCCCTCAGAAGCGCCGAAATCGCGTTTTCTCGCTGAGCCCAGTGGACGGTGACTCGGTATGAAAACTGCACGGAGGAGCTGTTTTATCGTTTCTACCGTGCAGTTCGACATGTAAACTGCCCAGAAACCGAATCTGCTGACAGATCGCAAATCGGCCGATATCGCGTTTTCGGCCCTCAGAAGCGCCGAAATCGCGTTTTCTCGCTGAGCCCAGTGGACGGTGACTCGGTATGAAAACTGCACGGAGGAGCTGTTTTATCGTTTCTACCGTGCAGTTCGACATGTAAACTGCCCAGAAACCGAATCTGCTGACAGATCGCAAATCGGCCGATATCGCGTTTTCGGCCCTCAGAAGCGCCGAAATCGCGTTTTCTCGCTGAGCCCAGTGGACGGTGACTCGGTATGAAAACTGCACGGAGGAGCTGTTTTATCGTTTCTACCGTGCAGTTCGACATGTAAACTGCCCAGAAACCGAATCTGCTGACAGATCGCAAATCGGCCGATATCGCGTTTTCGGCCCTCAGAAGCGCCGAAATCGCGTTTTCTCGCTGAGCCCAGTGGACGGTGACTCGGTATGAAAACTGCACGGAGGAGCTGTTTTATCGTTTCTACCGTGCAGTTCGACATGTAAACTGCCCAGAAACCGAATCTGCTGACAGATCGCAAATCGGCCGATATCGCGTTTTCGGCCCTCAGAAGCGCCGAAATCGCGTTTTCTCGCTGAGCCCAGTGGACGGTGACTCGGTATGAAAACTGCACGGAGGAGCTGTTTTATCGTTTCTACCGTGCAGTTCGACATGTAAACTGCCCAGAAACCGAATCTGCTGACAGATCGCAAATCGGCCGATATCGCGTTTTCGGCCCTCAGAAGCGCCGAAATCGCGTTTTCTCGCTGAGCCCAGTGGACGGTGACTCGGTATGAAAACTGCACGGAGGAGCTGTTTTATCGTTTCTACCGTGCAGTTCGACATGTAAACTGCCCAGAAACCGAATCTGCTGACAGATCGCAAATCGGCCGATATCGCGTTTTCGGCCCTCAGAAGCGCCGAAATCGCGTTTTCTCGCTGAGCCCAGTGGACGGTGACTCGGTATGAAAACTGCACGGAGGAGCTGTTTTATCGTTTCTACCGTGCAGTTCGACATGTAAACTGCCCAGAAACCGAATCTGCTGACAGATCGCAAATCGGCCGATATCGCGTTTTCGGCCCTCAGAAGCGCCGAAATCGCGTTTTCTCGCTGAGCCCAGTGGACGGTGACTCGGTATGAAAACTGCACGGAGGAGCTGTTTTATCGTTTCTACCGTGCAGTTCGACATGTAAACTGCCCAGAAACCGAATCTGCTGACAGATCGCAAATCGGCCGATATCGCGTTTTCGGCCCTCAGAAGCGCCGAAATCGCGTTTTCTCGCTGAGCCCAGTGGACGGTGACTCGGTATGAAAACTGCACGGAGGAGCTGTTTTATCGTTTCTACCGTGCAGTTCGACATGTAAACTGCCCAGAAACCGAATCTGCTGACAGATCGCAAATCGGCCGATATCGCGTTTTCGGCCCTCAGAAGCGCCGAAATCGCGTTTTCTCGCTGAGCCCAGTGGACGGTGACTCGGTATGAAAACTGCACGGAGGAGCTGTTTTATCGTTTCTACCGTGCAGTTCGACATGTAAACTGCCCAGAAACCGAATCTGCTGACAGATCGCAAATCGGCCGATATCGCGTTTTCGGCCCTCAGAAGCGCCGAAATCGCGTTTTCTCGCTGAGCCCAGTGGACGGTGACTCGGTATGAAAACTGCACGGAGGAGCTGTTTTATCGTTTCTACCGTGCAGTTCGACATGTAAACTGCCCAGAAACCGAATCTGCTGACAGATCGCAAATCGGCCGATATCGCGTTTTCGGCCCTCAGAAGCGCCGAAATCGCGTTTTCTCGCTGAGCCCAGTGGACGGTGACTCGGTATGAAAACTGCACGGAGGAGCTGTTTTATCGTTTCTACCGTGCAGTTCGACATGTAAACTGCCCAGAAACCGAATCTGCTGACAGATCGCAAATCGGCCGATATCGCGTTTTCGGCCCTCAGAAGCGCCGAAATCGCGTTTTCTCGCTGAGCCGAGTGGACGGTGACTCGGTATGAAAACTGCACGGAGGAGCTGTTTTATCGTTTCTACCGTGCAGTTCGACATGTAAACTGCCCAGAAACCGAATCTGCTGACAGATCGCAAATCGGCCGATATCGCGTTTTCGGCCCTCAGAAGCGCCGAAATCGCGTTTTCTCGCTGAGCCCAGTGGACGGTGACTCGGTATGAAAACTGCACGGAGGAGCTGTTTTATCGTTTCTACCGTGCAGTTCGACATGTAAACTGCCCAGAAACCGAATCTGCTGACAGATCGCAAATCGGCCGATATCGCGTTTTCGGCCCTCAGAAGCGCCGAAATCGCGTTTTCTCGCTGAGCCCAGTGGACGGTGACTCGGTATGAAAACTGCACGGAGGAGCTGTTTTATCGTTTCTACCGTGCAGTTCGACATGTAAACTGCCCAGAAACCGAATCTGCTGACAGATCGCAAATCGGCCGATATCGCGTTTTCGGCCCTCAGAAGCGCCGAAATCGCGTTTTCTCGCTGAGCCCAGTGGACGGTGACTCGGTATGAAAACTGCACGGAGGAGCTGTTTTATCGTTTCTACCGTGCAGTTCGACATGTAAACTGCCCAGAAACCGAATCTGCTGACAGATCGCAAATCGGCCGATATCGCGTTTTCGGCCCTCAGAAGCGCCGAAATCGCGTTTTCTCGCTGAGCCCAGTGGACGGTGACTCGGTATGAAAACTGCACGGAGGAGCTGTTTTATCGTTTCTACCGTGCAGTTCGACATGTAAACTGCCCAGAAACCGAATCTGCTGACAGATCGCAAATCGGCCGATATCGCGTTTTCGGCCCTCAGAAGCGCCGAAATCGCGTTTTCTCGCTGAGCCCAGTGGACGGTGACTCGGTATGAAAACTGCACGGAGGAGCTGTTTTATCGTTTCTACCGTGCAGTTCGACATGTAAACTGCCCAGAAACCGAATCTGCTGACAGATCGCAAATCGGCCGATATCGCGTTTTCGGCCCTCAGAAGCGCCGAAATCGCGTTTTCTCGCTGAGCCCAGTGGACGGTGACTCGGTATGAAAACTGCACGGAGGAGCTGTTTTATCGTTTCTACCGTGCAGTTCGACATGTAAACTGCCCAGAAACCGAATCTGCTGACAGATCGCAAATCGGCCGATATCGCGTTTTCGGCCCTCAGAAGCGCCGAAATCGCGTTTTCTCGCTGAGCCCAGTGGACGGTGACTCGGTATGAAAACTGCACGGAGGAGCTGTTTTATCGTTTCTACCGTGCAGTTCGACATGTAAACTGCCCAGAAACCGAATCTGCTGACAGATCGCAAATCGGCCGATATCGCGTTTTCGGCCCTCAGAAGCGCCGAAATCGCGTTTTCTCGCTGAGCCCAGTGGACGGTGACTCGGTATGAAAACTGCACGGAGGAGCTGTTTTATCGTTTCTACCGTGCAGTTCGACATGTAAACTGCCCAGAAACCGAATCTGCTGACAGATCGCAAATCGGCCGATATCGCGTTTTCGGCCCTCAGAAGCGCCGAAATCGCGTTTTCTCGCTGAGCCCAGTGGACGGTGACTCGGTATGAAAACTGCACGGAGGAGCTGTTTTATCGTTTCTACCGTGCAGTTCGACATGTAAACTGCCCAGAAACCGAATCTGCTGACAGATCGCAAATCGGCCGATATCGCGTTTTCGGCCCTCAGAAGCGCCGAAATCGCGTTTTCTCGCTGAGCCGAGTGGACGGTGACTCGGTATGAAAACTGCACGGAGGAGCTGTTTTATCGTTTCTACCGTGCAGTTCGACATGTAAACTGCCCAGAAACCGAATCTGCTGACAGATCGCAAATCGGCCGATATCGCGTTTTCGGCCCTCAGAAGCGCCGAAATCGCGTTTTCTCGCTGAGCCGAGTGGACGGTGACTCGGTATGAAAACTGCACGGAGGAGCTGTTTTATCGTTTCTACCGTGCAGTTCGACATGTAAACTGCCCAGAAACCGAATCTGCTGACAGATCGCAAATCGGCCGATATCGCGTTTTCGGCCCTCAGAAGCGCCGAAATCGCGTTTTCTCGCTGAGCCCAGTGGACGGTGACTCGGTATGAAAACTGCACGGAGGAGCTGTTTTATCGTTTCTACCGTGCAGTTCGACATGTAAACTGCCCAGAAACCGAATCTGCTGACAGATCGCAAATCGGCCGATATCGCGTTTTCGGCCCTCAGAAGCGCCGAAATCGCGTTTTCTCGCTGAGCCCAGTGGACGGTGACTCGGTATGAAAACTGCACGGAGGAGCTGTTTTATCGTTTCTACCGTGCAGTTCGACATGTAAACTGCCCAGAAACCGAATCTGCTGACAGATCGCAAATCGGCCGATATCGCGTTTTCGGCCCTCAGAAGCGCCGAAATCGCGTTTTCTCGCTGAGCCCAGTGGACGGTGACTCGGTATGAAAACTGCACGGAGGAGCTGTTTTATCGTTTCTACCGTGCAGTTCGACATGTAAACTGCCCAGAAACCGAATCTGCTGACAGATCGCAAATCGGCCGATATCGCGTTTTCGGCCCTCAGAAGCGCCGAAATCGCGTTTTCTCGCTGAGCCCAGTGGACGGTGACTCGGTATGAAAACTGCACGGAGGAGCTGTTTTATCGTTTCTACCGTGCAGTTCGACATGTAAACTGCCCAGAAACCGAATCTGCTGACAGATCGCAAATCGGCCGATATCGCGTTTTCGGCCCTCAGAAGCGCCGAAATCGCGTTTTCTCGCTGAGCCGAGTGGACGGTGACTCGGTATGAAAACTGCACGGAGGAGCTGTTTTATCGTTTCTACCGTGCAGTTCGACATGTAAACTGCCCAGAAACCGAATCTGCTGACAGATCGCAAATCGGCCGATATCGCGTTTTCGGCCTCAGAAGCGCCGAAATCGCGTTTTCTCGCTGAGCCCAGTGGACGGTGACTCGGTATGAAAACTGCACGGAGGAGCTGTTTTATCGTTTCTACCGTGCAGTTCGACATGTAAACTGCCCAGAAACCGAATCTGCTGACAGATCGCAAATCGGCCGATATCGCGTTTTCGGCCCTCAGAAGCGCCGAAATCGCGTTTTCTCGCTGAGCCCAGTGGACGGTGACTCGGTATGAAAACTGCACGGAGGAGCTGTTTTATCGTTTCTACCGTGCAGTTCGACATGTAAACTGCCCAGAAACCGAATCTGCTGACAGATCGCAAATCGGCCGATATCGCGTTTTCGGCCCTCAGAAGCGCCGAAATCGCGTTTTCTCGCTGAGCCGAGTGGACGGTGACTCGGTATGAAAACTGCACGGAGGAGCTGTTTTATCGTTTCTACCGTGCAGTTCGACATGTAAACTGCCCAGAAACCGAATCTGCTGACAGATCGCAAATCGGCCGATATCGCGTTTTCGGCCCTCAGAAGCGCCGAAATCGCGTTTTCTCGCTGAGCCCAGTGGACGGTGACTCGGTATGAAAACTGCACGGAGGAGCTGTTTTATCGTTTCTACCGTGCAGTTCGACATGTAAACTGCCCAGAAACCGAATCTGCTGACAGATCGCAAATCGGCCGATATCGCGTTTTCGGCCCTCAGAAGCGCCGAAATCGCGTTTTCTCGCTGAGCCCAGTGGACGGTGACTCGGTATGAAAACTGCACGGAGGAGCTGTTTTATCGTTTCTACCGTGCAGTTCGACATGTAAACTGCCCAGAAACCGAATCTGCTGACAGATCGCAAATCGGCCGATATCGCGTTTTCGGCCCTCAGAAGCGCCGAAATCGCGTTTTCTCGCTGAGCCCAGTGGACGGTGACTCGGTATGAAAACTGCACGGAGGAGCTGTTTTATCGTTTCTACCGTGCAGTTCGACATGTAAACTGCCCAGAAACCGAATCTGCTGACAGATCGCAAATCGGCCGATATCGCGTTTTCGGCCCTCAGAAGCGCCGAAATCGCGTTTTCTCGCTGAGCCCAGTGGACGGTGACTCGGTATGAAAACTGCACGGAGGAGCTGTTTTATCGTTTCTACCGTGCAGTTCGACATGTAAACTGCCCAGAAACCGAATCTGCTGACAGATCGAAAATCGGCCGATATCGCGTTTTCGGCCCTCAGAAGCGCCGAAATCGCGTTTTCTCGCTGAGCCCAGTGGACGGTGACTCGGTATGAAAACTGCACGGAGGAGCTGTTTTATCGTTTCTACCGTGCAGTTCGACATGTAAACTGCCCAGAAACCGAATCTGCTGACAGATCGCAAATCGGCCGATATCGCGTTTTCGGCCCTCAGAAGCGCCGAAATCGCGTTTTCTCGCTGAGCCCAGTGGACGGTGACTCGGTATGAAAACTGCACGGAGGAGCTGTTTTATCGTTTCTACCGTGCAGTTCGACATGTAAACTGCCCAGAAACCGAATCTGCTGACAGATCGCAAATCGGCCGATATCGCGTTTTCGGCCCTCAGAAGCGCCGAAATCGCGTTTTCTCGCTGAGCCCAGTGGACGGTGACTCGGTATGAAAACTGCACGGAGGAGCTGTTTTATCGTTTCTACCGTGCAGTTCGACATGTAAACTGCCCAGAAACCGAATCTGCTGACAGATCGCAAATCGGCCGATATCGCGTTTTCGGCCCTCAGAAGCGCCGAAATCGCGTTTTCTCGCTGAGCCCAGTGGACGGTGACTCGGTATGAAAACTGCACGGAGGAGCTGTTTTATCGTTTCTACCGTGCAGTTCGACATGTAAACTGCCCAGAAACCGAATCTGCTGACAGATCGCAAATCGGCCGATATCGCGTTTTCGGCCCTCAGAAGCGCCGAAATCGCGTTTTCTCGCTGAGCCCAGTGGACGGTGACTCGGTATGAAAACTGCACGGAGGAGCTGTTTTATCGTTTCTACCGTGCAGTTCGACATGTAAACTGCCCAGAAACCGAATCTGCTGACAGATCGCAAATCGGCCGATATCGCGTTTTCGGCCCTCAGAAGCGCCGAAATCGCGTTTTCTCGCTGAGCCCAGTGGACGGTGACTCGGTATGAAAACTGCACGGAGGAGCTGTTTTATCGTTTCTACCGTGCAGTTCGACATGTAAACTGCCCAGAAACCGAATCTGCTGACAGATCGCAAATCGGCCGATATCGCGTTTTCGGCCCTCAGAAGCGCCGAAATCGCGTTTTCTCGCTGAGCCGAGTGGACGGTGACTCGGTATGAAAACTGCACGGAGGAGCTGTTTTATCGTTTCTACCGTGCAGTTCGACATGTAAACTGCCCAGAAACCGAATCTGCTGACAGATCGCAAATCGGCCGATATCGCGTTTTCGGCCCTCAGAAGCGCCGAAATCGCGTTTTCTCGCTGAGCCCAGTGGACGGTGACTCGGTATGAAAACTGCACGGAGGAGCTGTTTTATCGTTTCTACCGTGCAGTTCGACATGTAAACTGCCCAGAAACCGAATCTGCTGACAGATCGCAAATCGGCCGATATCGCGTTTTCGGCCCTCAGAAGCGCCGAAATCGCGTTTTCTCGCTGAGCCCAGTGGACGGTGACTCGGTATGAAAACTGCACGGAGGAGCTGTTTTATCGTTTCTACCGTGCAGTTCGACATGTAAACTGCCCAGAAACCGAATCTGCTGACAGATCGCAAATCGGCCGATATCGCGTTTTCGGCCCTCAGAAGCGCCGAAATCGCGTTTTCTCGCTGAGCCCAGTGGACGGTGACTCGGTATGAAAACTGCACGGAGGAGCTGTTTTATCGTTTCTACCGTGCAGTTCGACATGTAAACTGCCCAGAAACCGAATCTGCTGACAGATCGCAAATCGGCCGATATCGCGTTTTCGGCCCTCAGAAGCGCCGAAATCGCGTTTTCTCGCTGAGCCCAGTGGACGGTGACTCGGTATGAAAACTGCACGGAGGAGCTGTTTTATCGTTTCTACCGTGCAGTTCGACATGTAAACTGCCCAGAAACCGAATCTGCTGACAGATCGAAAATCGGCCGATATCGCGTTTTCGGCCCTCAGAAGCGCCGAAATCGCGTTTTCTCGCTGAGCCGAGTGGACGGTGACTCGGTATGAAAACTGCACGGAGGAGCTGTTTTATCGTTTCTACCGTGCAGTTCGACATGTAAACTGCCCAGAAACCGAATCTGCTGACAGATCGCAAATCGGCCGATATCGCGTTTTCGGCCCTCAGAAGCGCCGAAATCGCGTTTTCTCGCTGAGCCGAGTGGACGGTGACTCGGTATGAAAACTGCACGGAGGAGCTGTTTTATCGTTTCTACCGTGCAGTTCGACATGTAAACTGCCCAGAAACCGAATCTGCTGACAGATCGCAAATCGGCCGATATCGCGTTTTCGGCCCTCAGAAGCGCCGAAATCGCGTTTTCTCGCTGAGCCCAGTGGACGGTGACTCGGTATGAAAACTGCACGGAGGAGCTGTTTTATCGTTTCTACCGTGCAGTTCGACATGTAAACTGCCCAGAAACCGAATCTGCTGACAGATCGCAAATCGGCCGATATCGCGTTTTCGGCCCTCAGAAGCGCCGAAATCGCGTTTTCTCGCTGAGCCCAGTGGACGGTGACTCGGTATGAAAACTGCACGGAGGAGCTGTTTTATCGTTTCTACCGTGCAGTTCGACATGTAAACTGCCCAGAAACCGAATCTGCTGACAGATCGCAAATCGGCCGATATCGCGTTTTCGGCCCTCAGAAGCGCCGAAATCGCGTTTTCTCGCTGAGCCGAGTGGACGGTGACTCGGTATGAAAACTGCACGGAGGAGCTGTTTTATCGTTTCTACCGTGCAGTTCGACATGTAAACTGCCCAGAAACCGAATCTGCTGACAGATCGCAAATCGGCCGATATCGCGTTTTCGGCCCTCAGAAGCGCCGAAATCGCGTTTTCTCGCTGAGCCCAGTGGACGGTGACTCGGTATGAAAACTGCACGGAGGAGCTGTTTTATCGTTTCTACCGTGCAGTTCGACATGTAAACTGCCCAGAAACCGAATCTGCTGACAGATCGAAAATCGGCCGATATCGCGTTTTCGGCCCTCAGAAGCGCCGAAATCGCGTTTTCTCGCTGAGCCCAGTGGACGGTGACTCGGTATGAAAACTGCACGGAGGAGCTGTTTTATCGTTTCTACCGTGCAGTTCGACATGTAAACTGCCCAGAAACCGAATCTGCTGACAGATCGCAAATCGGCCGATATCGCGTTTTCGGCCCTCAGAAGCGCCGAAATCGCGTTTTCTCGCTGAGCCCAGTGGACGGTGACTCGGTATGAAAACTGCACGGAGGAGCTGTTTTATCGTTTCTACCGTGCAGTTCGACATGTAAACTGCCCAGAAACCGAATCTGCTGACAGATCGAAAATCGGCCGATATCGCGTTTTCGGCCCTCAGAAGCGCCGAAATCGCGTTTTCTCGCTGAGCCGAGTGGACGGTGACTCGGTATGAAAACTGCACGGAGGAGCTGTTTTATCGTTTCTACCGTGCAGTTCGACATGTAAACTGCCCAGAAACCGAATCTGCTGACAGATCGCAAATCGGCCGATATCGCGTTTTCGGCCCTCAGAAGCGCCGAAATCGCGTTTTCTCGCTGAGCCCAGTGGACGGTGACTCGGTATGAAAACTGCACGGAGGAGCTGTTTTATCGTTTCTACCGTGCAGTTCGACATGTAAACTGCCCAGAAACCGAATCTGCTGACAGATCGCAAATCGGCCGATATCGCGTTTTCGGCCCTCAGAAGCGCCGAAATCGCGTTTTCTCGCTGAGCCCAGTGGACGGTGACTCGGTATGAAAACTGCACGGAGGAGCTGTTTTATCGTTTCTACCGTGCAGTTCGACATGTAAACTGCCCAGAAACCGAATCTGCTGACAGATCGCAAATCGGCCGATATCGCGTTTTCGGCCCTCAGAAGCGCCGAAATCGCGTTTTCTCGCTGAGCCCAGTGGACGGTGACTCGGTATGAAAACTGCACGGAGGAGCTGTTTTATCGTTTCTACCGTGCAGTTCGACATGTAAACTGCCCAGAAACCGAATCTGCTGACAGATCGCAAATCGGCCGATATCGCGTTTTCGGCCCTCAGAAGCGCCGAAATCGCGTTTTCTCGCTGAGCCCAGTGGACGGTGACTCGGTATGAAAACTGCACGGAGGAGCTGTTTTATCGTTTCTACCGTGCAGTTCGACATGTAAACTGCCCAGAAACCGAATCTGCTGACAGATCGCAAATCGGCCGATATCGCGTTTTCGGCCCTCAGAAGCGCCGAAATCGCGTTTTCTCGCTGAGCCCAGTGGACGGTGACTCGGTATGAAAACTGCACGGAGGAGCTGTTTTATCGTTTCTACCGTGCAGTTCGACATGTAAACTGCCCAGAAACCGAATCTGCTGACAGATCGCAAATCGGCCGATATCGCGTTTTCGGCCCTCAGAAGCGCCGAAATCGCGTTTTCTCGCTGAGCGAGTGGACGGTGACTCGGTATGAAAACTGCACGGAGGAGCTGTTTTATCGTTTCTACCGTGCAGTTCGACATGTAAACTGCCCAGAAACCGAATCTGCTGACAGATCGCAAATCGGCCGATATCGCGTTTTCGGCCCTCAGAAGCGCCGAAATCGCGTTTTCTCGCTGAGCCCAGTGGACGGTGACTCGGTATGAAAACTGCACGGAGGAGCTGTTTTATCGTTTCTACCGTGCAGTTCGACATGTAAACTGCCCAGAAACCGAATCTGCTGACAGATCGCAAATCGGCCGATATCGCGTTTTCGGCCCTCAGAAGCGCCGAAATCGCGTTTTCTCGCTGAGCCCAGTGGACGGTGACTCGGTATGAAAACTGCACGGAGGAGCTGTTTTATCGTTTCTACCGTGCAGTTCGACATGTAAACTGCCCAGAAACCGAATCTGCTGACAGATCGCAAATCGGCCGATATCGCGTTTTCGGCCCTCAGAAGCGCCGAAATCGCGTTTTCTCGCTGAGCCGAGTGGACGGTGACTCGGTATGAAAACTGCACGGAGGAGCTGTTTTATCGTTTCTACCGTGCAGTTCGACATGTAAACTGCCCAGAAACCGAATCTGCTGACAGATCGCAAATCGGCCGATATCGCGTTTTCGGCCCTCAGAAGCGCCGAAATCGCGTTTTCTCGCTGAGCCCAGTGGACGGTGACTCGGTATGAAAACTGCACGGAGGAGCTGTTTTATCGTTTCTACCGTGCAGTTCGACATGTAAACTGCCCAGAAACCGAATCTGCTGACAGATCGCAAATCGGCCGATATCGCGTTTTCGGCCCTCAGAAGCGCCGAAATCGCGTTTTCTCGCTGAGCCGAGTGGACGGTGACTCGGTATGAAAACTGCACGGAGGAGCTGTTTTATCGTTTCTACCGTGCAGTTCGACATGTAAACTGCCCAGAAACCGAATCTGCTGACAGATCGCAAATCGGCCGATATCGCGTTTTCGGCCCTCAGAAGCGCCGAAATCGCGTTTTCTCGCTGAGCCGAGTGGACGGTGACTCGGTATGAAAACTGCACGGAGGAGCTGTTTTATCGTTTCTACCGTGCAGTTCGACATGTAAACTGCCCAGAAACCGAATCTGCTGACAGATCGCAAATCGGCCGATATCGCGTTTTCGGCCCTCAGAAGCGCCGAAATCGCGTTTTCTCGCTGAGCCCAGTGGACGGTGACTCGGTATGAAAACTGCACGGAGGAGCTGTTTTATCGTTTCTACCGTGCAGTTCGACATGTAAACTGCCCAGAAACCGAATCTGCTGACAGATCGCAAATCGGCCGATATCGCGTTTTCGGCCCTCAGAAGCGCCGAAATCGCGTTTTCTCGCTGAGCCGAGTGGACGGTGACTCGGTATGAAAACTGCACGGAGGAGCTGTTTTATCGTTTCTACCGTGCAGTTCGACATGTAAACTGCCCAGAAACCGAATCTGCTGACAGATCGCAAATCGGCCGATATCGCGTTTTCGGCCCTCAGAAGCGCCGAAATCGCGTTTTCTCGCTGAGCCGAGTGGACGGTGACTCGGTATGAAAACTGCACGGAGGAGCTGTTTTATCGTTTCTACCGTGCAGTTCGACATGTAAACTGCCCAGAAACCGAATCTGCTGACAGATCGCAAATCGGCCGATATCGCGTTTTCGGCCCTCAGAAGCGCCGAAATCGCGTTTTCTCGCTGAGCCCAGTGGACGGTGACTCGGTATGAAAACTGCACGGAGGAGCTGTTTTATCGTTTCTACCGTGCAGTTCGACATGTAAACTGCCCAGAAACCGAATCTGCTGACAGATCGCAAATCGGCCGATATCGCGTTTTCGGCCCTCAGAAGCGCCGAAATCGCGTTTTCTCGCTGAGCCCAGTGGACGGTGACTCGGTATGAAAACTGCACGGAGGAGCTGTTTTATCGTTTCTACCGTGCAGTTCGACATGTAAACTGCCCAGAAACCGAATCTGCTGACAGATCGCAAATCGGCCGATATCGCGTTTTCGGCCCTCAGAAGCGCCGAAATCGCGTTTTCTCGCTGAGCCGAGTGGACGGTGACTCGGTATGAAAACTGCACGGAGGAGCTGTTTTATCGTTTCTACCGTGCAGTTCGACATGTAAACTGCCCAGAAACCGAATCTGCTGACAGATCGCAAATCGGCCGATATCGCGTTTTCGGCCCTCAGAAGCGCCGAAATCGCGTTTTCTCGCTGAGCCCAGTGGACGGTGACTCGGTATGAAAACTGCACGGAGGAGCTGTTTTATCGTTTCTACCGTGCAGTTCGACATGTAAACTGCCCAGAAACCGAATCTGCTGACAGATCGAAAATCGGCCGATATCGCGTTTTCGGCCCTCAGAAGCGCCGAAATCGCGTTTTCTCGCTGAGCCGAGTGGACGGTGACTCGGTATGAAAACTGCACGGAGGAGCTGTTTTATCGTTTCTACCGTGCAGTTCGACATGTAAACTGCCCAGAAACCGAATCTGCTGACAGATCGCAAATCGGCCGATATCGCGTTTTCGGCCCTCAGAAGCGCCGAAATCGCGTTTTCTCGCTGAGCCGAGTGGACGGTGACTCGGTATGAAAACTGCACGGAGGAGCTGTTTTATCGTTTCTACCGTGCAGTTCGACATGTAAACTGCCCAGAAACCGAATCTGCTGACAGATCGCAAATCGGCCGATATCGCGTTTTCGGCCCTCAGAAGCGCCGAAATCGCGTTTTCTCGCTGAGCCCAGTGGACGGTGACTCGGTATGAAAACTGCACGGAGGAGCTGTTTTATCGTTTCTACCGTGCAGTTCGACATGTAAACTGCCCAGAAACCGAATCTGCTGACAGATCGCAAATCGGCCGATATCGCGTTTTCGGCCCTCAGAAGCGCCGAAATCGCGTTTTCTCGCTGAGCCCAGTGGACGGTGACTCGGTATGAAAACTGCACGGAGGAGCTGTTTTATCGTTTCTACCGTGCAGTTCGACATGTAAACTGCCCAGAAACCGAATCTGCTGACAGATCGCAAATCGGCCGATATCGCGTTTTCGGCCCTCAGAAGCGCCGAAATCGCGTTTTCTCGCTGAGCCGAGTGGACGGTGACTCGGTATGAAAACTGCACGGAGGAGCTGTTTTATCGTTTCTACCGTGCAGTTCGACATGTAAACTGCCCAGAAACCGAATCTGCTGACAGATCGCAAATCGGCCGATATCGCGTTTTCGGCCCTCAGAAGCGCCGAAATCGCGTTTTCTCGCTGAGCCGAGTGGACGGTGACTCGGTATGAAAACTGCACGGAGGAGCTGTTTTATCGTTTCTACCGTGCAGTTCGACATGTAAACTGCCCAGAAACCGAATCTGCTGACAGATCGCAAATCGGCCGATATCGCGTTTTCGGCCCTCAGAAGCGCCGAAATCGCGTTTTCTCGCTGAGCCGAGTGGACGGTGACTCGGTATGAAAACTGCACGGAGGAGCTGTTTTATCGTTTCTACCGTGCAGTTCGACATGTAAACTGCCCAGAAACCGAATCTGCTGACAGATCGCAAATCGGCCGATATCGCGTTTTCGGCCCTCAGAAGCGCCGAAATCGCGTTTTCTCGCTGAGCCGAGTGGACGGTGACTCGGTATGAAAACTGCACGGAGGAGCTGTTTTATCGTTTCTACCGTGCAGTTCGACATGTAAACTGCCCAGAAACCGAATCTGCTGACAGATCGCAAATCGGCCGATATCGCGTTTTCGGCCCTCAGAAGCGCCGAAATCGCGTTTTCTCGCTGAGCCCAGTGGACGGTGACTCGGTATGAAAACTGCACGGAGGAGCTGTTTTATCGTTTCTACCGTGCAGTTCGACATGTAAACTGCCCAGAAACCGAATCTGCTGACAGATCGCAAATCGGCCGATATCGCGTTTTCGGCCCTCAGAAGCGCCGAAATCGCGTTTTCTCGCTGAGCCCAGTGGACGGTGACTCGGTATGAAAACTGCACGGAGGAGCTGTTTTATCGTTTCTACCGTGCAGTTCGACATGTAAACTGCCCAGAAACCGAATCTGCTGACAGATCGAAAATCGGCCGATATCGCGTTTTCGGCCCTCAGAAGCGCCGAAATCGCGTTTTCTCGCTGAGCCGAGTGGACGGTGACTCGGTATGAAAACTGCACGGAGGAGCTGTTTTATCGTTTCTACCGTGCAGTTCGACATGTAAACTGCCCAGAAACCGAATCTGCTGACAGATCGCAAATCGGCCGATATCGCGTTTTCGGCCCTCAGAAGCGCCGAAATCGCGTTTTCTCGCTGAGCCCAGTGGACGGTGACTCGGTATGAAAACTGCACGGAGGAGCTGTTTTATCGTTTCTACCGTGCAGTTCGACATGTAAACTGCCCAGAAACCGAATCTGCTGACAGATCGCAAATCGGCCGATATCGCGTTTTCGGCCCTCAGAAGCGCCGAAATCGCGTTTTCTCGCTGAGCCGAGTGGACGGTGACTCGGTATGAAAACTGCACGGAGGAGCTGTTTTATCGTTTCTACCGTGCAGTTCGACATGTAAACTGCCCAGAAACCGAATCTGCTGACAGATCGAAAATCGGCCGATATCGCGTTTTCGGCCCTCAGAAGCGCCGAAATCGCGTTTTCTCGCTGAGCCGAGTGGACGGTGACTCGGTATGAAAACTGCACGGAGGAGCTGTTTTATCGTTTCTACCGTGCAGTTCGACATGTAAACTGCCCAGAAACCGAATCTGCTGACAGATCGCAAATCGGCCGATATCGCGTTTTCGGCCCTCAGAAGCGCCGAAATCGCGTTTTCTCGCTGAGCCCAGTGGACGGTGACTCGGTATGAAAACTGCACGGAGGAGCTGTTTTATCGTTTCTACCGTGCAGTTCGACATGTAAACTGCCCAGAAACCGAATCTGCTGACAGATCGCAAATCGGCCGATATCGCGTTTTCGGCCCTCAGAAGCGCCGAAATCGCGTTTTCTCGCTGAGCCGAGTGGACGGTGACTCGGTATGAAAACTGCACGGAGGAGCTGTTTTATCGTTTCTACCGTGCAGTTCGACATGTAAACTGCCCAGAAACCGAATCTGCTGACAGATCGCAAATCGGCCGATATCGCGTTTTCGGCCCTCAGAAGCGCCGAAATCGCGTTTTCTCGCTGAGCCGAGTGGACGGTGACTCGGTATGAAAACTGCACGGAGGAGCTGTTTTATCGTTTCTACCGTGCAGTTCGACATGTAAACTGCCCAGAAACCGAATCTGCTGACAGATCGCAAATCGGCCGATATCGCGTTTTCGGCCCTCAGAAGCGCCGAAATCGCGTTTTCTCGCTGAGCCGAGTGGACGGTGACTCGGTATGAAAACTGCACGGAGGAGCTGTTTTATCGTTTCTACCGTGCAGTTCGACATGTAAACTGCCCAGAAACCGAATCTGCTGACAGATCGCAAATCGGCCGATATCGCGTTTTCGGCCCTCAGAAGCGCCGAAATCGCGTTTTCTCGCTGAGCCGAGTGGACGGTGACTCGGTATGAAAACTGCACGGAGGAGCTGTTTTATCGTTTCTACCGTGCAGTTCGACATGTAAACTGCCCAGAAACCGAATCTGCTGACAGATCGCAAATCGGCCGATATCGCGTTTTCGGCCCTCAGAAGCGCCGAAATCGCGTTTTCTCGCTGAGCCGAGTGGACGGTGACTCGGTATGAAAACTGCACGGAGGAGCTGTTTTATCGTTTCTACCGTGCAGTTCGACATGTAAACTGCCCAGAAACCGAATCTGCTGACAGATCGCAAATCGGCCGATATCGCGTTTTCGGCCCTCAGAAGCGCCGAAATCGCGTTTTCTCGCTGAGCCGAGTGGACGGTGACTCGGTATGAAAACTGCACGGAGGAGCTGTTTTATCGTTTCTACCGTGCAGTTCGACATGTAAACTGCCCAGAAACCGAATCTGCTGACAGATCGCAAATCGGCCGATATCGCGTTTTCGGCCCTCAGAAGCGCCGAAATCGCGTTTTCTCGCTGAGCCGAGTGGACGGTGACTCGGTATGAAAACTGCACGGAGGAGCTGTTTTATCGTTTCTACCGTGCAGTTCGACATGTAAACTGCCCAGAAACCGAATCTGCTGACAGATCGCAAATCGGCCGATATCGCGTTTTCGGCCCTCAGAAGCGCCGAAATCGCGTTTTCTCGCTGAGCCGAGTGGACGGTGACTCGGTATGAAAACTGCACGGAGGAGCTGTTTTATCGTTTCTACCGTGCAGTTCGACATGTAAACTGCCCAGAAACCGAATCTGCTGACAGATCGCAAATCGGCCGATATCGCGTTTTCGGCCCTCAGAAGCGCCGAAATCGCGTTTTCTCGCTGAGCCGAGTGGACGGTGACTCGGTATGAAAACTGCACGGAGGAGCTGTTTTATCGTTTCTACCGTGCAGTTCGACATGTAAACTGCCCAGAAACCGAATCTGCTGACAGATCGCAAATCGGCCGATATCGCGTTTTCGGCCCTCAGAAGCGCCGAAATCGCGTTTTCTCGCTGAGCCGAGTGGACGGTGACTCGGTATGAAAACTGCACGGAGGAGCTGTTTTATCGTTTCTACCGTGCAGTTCGACATGTAAACTGCCCAGAAACCGAATCTGCTGACAGATCGCAAATCGGCCGATATCGCGTTTTCGGCCCTCAGAAGCGCCGAAATCGCGTTTTCTCGCTGAGCCGAGTGGACGGTGACTCGGTATGAAAACTGCACGGAGGAGCTGTTTTATCGTTTCTACCGTGCAGTTCGACATGTAAACTGCCCAGAAACCGAATCTGCTGACAGATCGAAAATCGGCCGATATCGCGTTTTCGGCCCTCAGAAGCGCCGAAATCGCGTTTTCTCGCTGAGCCCAGTGGACGGTGACTCGGTATGAAAACTGCACGGAGGAGCTGTTTTATCGTTTCTACCGTGCAGTTCGACATGTAAACTGCCCAGAAACCGAATCTGCTGACAGATCGCAAATCGGCCGATATCGCGTTTTCGGCCCTCAGAAGCGCCGAAATCGCGTTTTCTCGCTGATCCCAGTGGACGGTGACTCGGTATGAAAACAGCACGGAGGAGCTGTTTTATCGTTTCTACCGTGCAGTTCGACATGTAAACTGCCCAGAAAACGAATCTGCTGACAGATCGCAAATCGGCCGATATCGCGTTTTCGGCCCTCAGAAGCGCCGAAATCGCGTTTTCTCGCTGAGCCCAGTGGACGGTGACTCGGTATGAAAACTGCACGGAGGAGCTGTTTTATCGTTTCTACCGTGCAGTTCGACATGTAAACTGCCCAGAAACCGAATCTGCTGACAGATCGAAAATCGGCCGATATCGCGTTTTCGGCCCTCAGAAGTGCCGAAATCGCGTTTTCTCGCTGAGCCGAGTGGACGGTGACTCGGTATGAAAACTGCACGGAGGAGCTGTTTTATCGTTTCTACCGTGCAGTTCGACATGTAAACTGCCCAGAAACCGAATCTGCTGACAGATCGCAAATCGGCCGATATCGCGTTTTCGGCCCTCAGAAGCGCCGAAATCGCGTTTTCTCGCTGAGCCCAGTGGACGGTGACTCGGTATGAAAACTGCACGGAGGAGCTGTTTTATCGTTTCTACCGTGCAGTTCGACATGTAAACTGCCCAGAAACCGAATCTGCTGACAGATCGCAAATCGGCCGATATCGCGTTTTCGGCCCTCAGAAGCGCCGAAATCGCGTTTTCTCGCTGAGCCCAGTGGACGGTGACTCGGTATGAAAACTGCACGGAGGAGCTGTTTTATCGTTTCTACCGTGCAGTTCGACATGTAAACTGCCCAGAAACCGAATCTGCTGACAGATCGCAAATCGGCGGCCGATATCGCGTTTTCGGCCCTCAGAAGCGCCGAAATCGCGTTTTCTCGCTGAGCCCAGTGGACGGTGACTCGGTATGAAAACTGCACGGAGGAGCTGTTTTATCGTTTCTACCGTGCAGTTCGACATGTAAACTGCCCAGAAACCGAATCTGCTGACAGATCGCAAATCGGCCGATATCGCGTTTTCGGCCCTCAGAAGCGCCGAAATCGCGTTTTCTCGCTGAGCCCAGTGGACGGTGACTCGGTATGAAAACTGCACGGAGGAGCTGTTTTATCGTTTCTACCGTGCAGTTCGACATGTAAACTGCCCAGAAACCGAATCTGCTGACAGATCGCAAATCGGCCGATATCGCGTTTTCGGCCCTCAGAAGCGCCGAAATCGCGTTTTCTCGCTGAGCCTAGTGGACGGTGACTCGGTATGAAAACAGCACGGAGGAGCTGTTTTATCGTTTCTACCGTGCAGTTCGACATGTAAACTGCCCAGAAAACGAATCTGCTGACAGATCGCAAATCGGCCGATATCGCGTTTTCGGCCCTCAGAAGCGCCGAAATCGCGTTTTCTCGCTGAGCCCAGTGGACGGTGACTCGGTATGAAAACTGCACGGAGGAGCTGTTTTATCGTTTCTACCGTGCAGTTCGACATGTAAACTGCCCAGAAACCGAATCTGCTGACAGATCGAAAATCGGCCGATATCGCGTTTTCGGCCCTCAGAAGCGCCGAAATCGCGTTTTCTCGCTGAGCCGAGTGGACGGTGACTCGGTATGAAAACTGCACGGAGGAGCTGTTTTATCGTTTCTACCGTGCAGTTCGACATGTAAACTGCCCAGAAACCGAATCTGCTGACAGATCGCAAATCGGCCGATATCGCGTTTTCGGCCCTCAGAAGCGCCGAAATCGCGTTTTCTCGCTGAGCCCAGTGGACGGTGACTCGGTATGAAAACTGCACGGAGGAGCTGTTTTATCGTTTCTACCGTGCAGTTCGACATGTAAACTGCCCAGAAACCGAATCTGCTGACAGATCGCAAATCGGCCGATATCGCGTTTTCGGCCCTCAGAAGCGCCGAAATCGCGTTTTCTCGCTGAGCCCAGTGGACGGTGACTCGGTATGAAAACTGCACGGAGGAGCTGTTTTATCGTTTCTACCGTGCAGTTCGACATGTAAACTGCCCAGAAACCGAATCTGCTGACAGATCGAAAATCGGCCGATATCGCGTTTTCGGCCCTCAGAAGCGCCGAAATCGCGTTTTCTCGCTGAGCCTAGTGGACGGTGACTCGGTATGAAAACAGCACGGAGGAGCTGCCCAGAAACCGAATCTGCTGACAGATCGAAAATCGGCCGATATCGCGTTTTCGGCCCTCAGAAGCGCCGAAATCGCGTTTTCTCGCTGAGCCCAGTGGACGGTGACTCGGTATGAAAACTGCACGGAGGAGCTGTTTTATCGTTTCTACCGTGCAGTTCGACATGTAAACTGCCCAGAAACCGAATCTGCTGACAGATCGCAAATCGGCCGATATCGCGTTTTCGGCCCTCAGAAGCGCCGAAATCGCGTTTTCTCGCTGAGCCCAGTGGACGGTGACTCGGTATGAAAACTGCACGGAGGAGCTGTTTTATCGTTTCTACCGTGCAGTTCGACATGTAAACTGCCCAGAAACCGAATCTGCTGACAGATCGCAAATCGGCCGATATCGCGTTTTCGGCCCTCAGAAGCGCCGAAATCGCGTTTTCTCGCTGAGCCGAGTGGACGGTGACTCGGTATGAAAACTGCACGGAGGAGCTGTTTTATCGTTTCTACCGTGCAGTTCGACATGTAAACTGCCCAGAAACCGAATCTGCTGACAGATCGCAAATCGGCCGATATCGCGTTTTCGGCCCTCAGAAGCGCCGAAATCGCGTTTTCTCGCTGAGCCCAGTGGACGGTGACTCGGTATGAAAACTGCACGGAGGAGCTGTTTTATCGTTTCTACCGTGCAGTTCGACATGTAAACTGCCCAGAAACCGAATCTGCTGACAGATCGCAAATCGGCCGATATCGCGTTTTCGGCCCTCAGAAGCGCCGAAATCGCGTTTTCTCGCTGAGCCCAGTGGACGGTGACTCGGTATGAAAACTGCACGGAGGAGCTGTTTTATCGTTTCTACCGTGCAGTTCGACATGTAAACTGCCCAGAAACCGAATCTGCTGACAGATCGCAAATCGGCCGATATCGCGTTTTCGGCCCTCAGAAGCGCCGAAATCGCGTTTTCTCGCTGAGCCCAGTGGACGGTGACTCGGTATGAAAACTGCACGGAGGAGCTGTTTTATCGTTTCTACCGTGCAGTTCGACATGTAAACTGCCCAGAAACCGAATCTGCTGACAGATCGCAAATCGGCCGATATCGCGTTTTCGGCCCTCAGAAGCGCCGAAATCGCGTTTTCTCGCTGAGCCCAGTGGACGGTGACTCGGTATGAAAACTGCACGGAGGAGCTGTTTTATCGTTTCTACCGTGCAGTTCGACATGTAAACTGCCCAGAAACCGAATCTGCTGACAGATCGAAAATCGGCCGATATCGCGTTTTCGGCCCTCAGAAGCGCCGAAATCGCGTTTTCTCGCTGAGCCTGGACGGTGACTAGACTGCACGGAGGAGCTGTTTTATCGTTTCTACCGTGCAGGTCGACATGTAAACTGCCCAGAAACCGAATCTGCTGACAGATCGCAAATCGGCCGATATCGCGTTTTCGGCCCTCAGAAGCGCCGAAATCGCGTTTTCTCGCTGAGCCCAGTGGACGGTGACTCGGTATGAAAACTGCACGGAGGAGCTGTTTTATCGTTTCTACCGTGCAGTTCGACATGTAAACTGCCCAGAAACCGAATCTGCTGACAGATCGAAATCGGCCGATATCGCGTTTTCGGCCCTCAGAAGCGCCGAAATCGCGTTTTCTCGCTGAGCCCAGTGGACGGTGACTCGGTATGAAAACTGCACGGAGGAGCTGTTTTATCGTTTCTACCGTGCAGTTCGACATGTAAACTGCCCAGAAACCGAATCTGCTGACAGATCGAAAATCGGCCGATATCGCGTTTTCGGCCCTCAGAAGCGCCGAAATCGCGTTTTCTCGCTGAGCCCAGTGGACGGTGACTCGGTATGAAAACTGCACGGAGGAGCTGTTTTATCGTTTCTACCGTGCAGTTCGACATGTAAACTGCCAAGAAACCGAATCTGCTGACAGATCGAAAATCGGCCGATATCGCGTTTTCGGCCCTCAGAAGCGCCGAAATCGCGTTTTCTCGCTGAGCCGAGTGGACGGTGACTCGGTATGAAAACTGCACGGAGGAGCTGTTTTATCGTTTTGACCGTGCAGTTCGACATGTAAACTGCCCAGAAACCGAATCTGCTGACAGATCGCAAATCGGCCGATATCGCGTTTTCGGCCCTCAGAAGCGCCGAAATCGCGTTTTCTCGCTGAGCCCAGTGGACGGTGACTCGGTATGAAAACTGCACGGAGGAGCTGTTTTATCGTTTCTACCGTGCAGTTCGACATGTAAACTGCCCAGAAACCGAATCTGCTGACAGATCGAAAATCGGCCGATATCGCGTTTTCGGCCCTCAGAAGCGCCGAAATCGCGTTTTCTCGCTGAGCCCAGTGGACGGTGACTCGGTATGAAAACTGCACGGAGGAGCTGTTTTATCGTTTCTACCGTGCAGTTCGACATGTAAACTGCCCAGAAACCGAATCTGCTGACAGATCGAAAATCGGCCGATATCGCGTTTTCGGCCCTCAGAAGCGCCGAAATCGCGTTTTCTCGCTGAGCCCAGTGGACGGTGACTCGGTATGAAAACTGCACGGAGGAGCTGTTTTATCGTTTCTACCGTGCAGTTCGACATGTAAACTGCCCAGAAACCGAATCTGCTGACAGATCGCAAATCGGCCGATATCGCGTTTTCGGCCCTCAGAAGCGCCGAAATCGCGTTTTCTCGCTGAGCCCAGTGGACGGTGACTCGGTATGAAAACTGCACGGAGGAGCTGTTTTATCGTTTCTACCGTGCAGTTCGACATGTAAACTGCCCAGAAACCGAATCTGCTGACAGATCGAAAATCGGCCGATATCGCGTTTTCGGCCCTCAGAAGCGCCGAAATCGCGTTTTCTCGCTGAGCCCAGTGGACGGTGACTCGGTATGAAAACTGCACGGAGGAGCTGTTTTATCGTTTCTACCGTGCAGTTCGACATGTAAACTGCCCAGAAACCGAATCTGCTGACAGATCGCAAATCGGCCGATATCGCGTTTTCGGCCCTCAGAAGCGCCGAAATCGCGTTTTCTCGCTGAGCCCAGTGGACGGTGACTCGGTATGAAAACTGCACGGAGGAGCTGTTTTATCGTTTCTACCGTGCAGTTCGACATGTAAACTGCCCAGAAACCGAATCTGCTGACAGATCGCAAATCGGCCGATATCGCGTTTTCGGCCCTCAGAAGCGCCGAAATCGCGTTTTCTCGCTGAGCCCAGTGGACGGTGACTCGGTATGAAAACTGCACGGAGGAGCTGTTTTATCGTTTCTACCGTGCAGTTCGACATGTAAACTGCCCAGAAACCGAATCTGCTGACAGATCGCAAATCGGCCGATATCGCGTTTTCGGCCCTCAGAAGCGCCGAAATCGCGTTTTCTCGCTGAGCCCAGTGGACGGTGACTCGGTATGAAAACTGCACGGAGGAGCTGTTTTATCGTTTCTACCGTGCAGTTCGACATGTAAACTGCCCAGAAACCGAATCTGCTGACAGATCGCAAATCGGCCGATATCGCGTTTTCGGCCCTCAGAAGCGCCGAAATCGCGTTTTCTCGCTGAGCCCAGTGGACGGTGACTCGGTATGAAAACTGCACGGAGGAGCTGTTTTATCGTTTCTACCGTGCAGTTCGACATGTAAACTGCCCAGAAACCGAATCTGCTGACAGATCGAAAATCGGCCGATATCGCGTTTTCGGCCCTCAGAAGCGCCGAAATCGCGTTTTCTCGCTGAGCCTAGTGGACGGTGACTCGGTATGAAAACTGCACGGAGGAGCTGTTTTATCGTTTCTACCGTGCAGTTCGACATGTAAACTGCCCAGAAACCGAATCTGCTGACAGATCGCAAATCGGCCGATATCGCGTTTTCGGCCCTCAGAAGCGCCGAAATCGCGTTTTCTCGCTGAGCCCAGTGGACGGTGACTCGGTATGAAAACTGCACGGAGGAGCTGTTTTATCGTTTCTACCGTGCAGTTCGACATGTAAACTGCCCAGAAACCGAATCTGCTGACAGATCGCAAATCGGCCGATATCGCGTTTTCGGCCCTCAGAAGCGCCGAAATCGCGTTTTCTCGCTGAGCCCAGTGGACGGTGACTCGGTATGAAAACTGCACGGAGGAGCTGTTTTATCGTTTCTACCGTGCAGTTCGACATGTAAACTGCCCAGAAACCGAATCTGCTGACAGATCGCAAATCGGCCGATATCGCGTTTTCGGCCCTCAGAAGCGCCGAAATCGCGTTTTCTCGCTGAGCCCAGTGGACGGTGACTCGGTATGAAAACTGCACGGAGGAGCTGTTTTATCGTTTCTACCGTGCAGTTCGACATGTAAACTGCCCAGAAACCGAATCTGCTGACAGATCGCAAATCGGCCGATATCGCGTTTTTCGGCCCTCAGGTTTTCTCGCTGAGCCCAGTGGACGGTGACTCGGTATGAAAACTGCACGGAGGAGCTGTTTTATCGTTTCTACCGTGCAGTTCGACATGTAAACTGCCCAGAAACCGAATCTGCTGACAGATCGCAAATCGGCCGATATCGCGTTTTCGGCCCTCAGAAGCGCCGAAATCGCGTTTTCTCGCTGAGCCCAGTGGACGGTGACTCGGTATGAAAACTGCACGGAGGAGCTGTTTTATCGTTTCTACCGTGCAGTTCGACATGTAAACTGCCCAGAAACCGAATCTGCTGACAGATCGAAAATCGGCCGATATCGCGTTTTCGGCCCTCAGAAGCGCCGAAATCGCGTTTTCTCGCTGAGCCCAGTGGACGGTGACTCGGTATGAAAACTGCACGGAGGAGCTGTTTTATCGTTTCTACCGTGCAGTTCGACATGTAAACTGCCCAGAAACCGAATCTGCTGACAGATCGAAAATCGGCCGATATCGCGTTTTCGGCCCTCAGAAGCGCCGAAATCGCGTTTTCTCGCTGAGCCCAGTGGACGGTGACTCGGTATGAAAACTGCACGGAGGAGCTGTTTTATCGTTTCTACCGTGCAGTTCGACATGTAAACTGCCCAGAAACCGAATCTGCTGACAGATCGAAAATCGGCCGATATCGCGTTTTCGGCCCTCAGAAGCGCCGAAATCGCGTTTTCTCGCTGAGCCCAGTGGACGGTGACTCGGTATGAAAACTGCACGGAGGAGCTGTTTTATCGTTTCTACCGTGCAGTTCGACATGTAAACTGCCCAGAAACCGAATCTGCTGACAGATCGCAAATCGGCCGATATCGCGTTTTCGGCCCTCAGAAGCGCCGAAATCGCGTTTTCTCGCTGAGCCCAGTGGACGGTGACTCGGTATGAAAACTGCACGGAGGAGCTGTTTTATCGTTTCTACCGTGCAGTTCGACATGTAAACTGCCCAGAAACCGAATCTGCTGACAGATCGAAAATCGGCTGATATCGCGTTTTCCGTTTCTACCGTGCAGTTCGACATGTAAACTGCCCAGAAACCGAATCTGCTGACAGATCGCAAATCGGCCGATATCGCGTTTTCGGCCCTCAGAAGCGCCGAAATCGCGTTTTCTCGCTGAGCCCAGTGGACGGTGACTCGGTATGAAAACTGCACGGAGGAGCTGTTTTATCGTTTCTACCGTGCAGTTCGACATGTAAACTGCCCAGAAACCGAATCTGCTGACAGATCGAAAATCGGCCGATATCGCGTTTTCGGCCCTCAGAAGCGCCGAAATCGCGTTTTCTCGCTGAGCCCAGTGGACGGTGACTCGGTATGAAAACTGCACGGAGGAGCTGTTTTATCGTTTCTACCGTGCAGTTCGACATGTAAACTGCCCAGAAACCGAATCTGCTGACAGATCGAAAATCGGCCGATATCGCGTTTTCGGCCCTCAGAAGCGCCGAAATCGCGTTTTCTCGCTGAGCCCAGTGGACGGTGACTCGGCATGAAA